>VWZY01012091.1:292335-309704 GCA_013399075.1 Chloroceryle aenea
GTGCTGACGCATTCACTGGGCACATTACAAGCCTGTATCAGACAGGCTGTTTATTTCTGCTGGGCTTAGCTGGAGGGGTTGGGATTGTTTTATACGACTTGACATCCACCCCTCAAATAATCAACCCTGCATCCCCAAACAGGCCAGAGATAGGCATATTATTCTCTGATGCTATTTCTATCATTGTCCAGCAAGCACCAGAGGGAAGAAGAACAGCTGCAGCTCAGGCAGCTTTACAAGCTGTTACTGGCCCAGCCGTTGCAGGCGATGCCCGTCAGGTCTGCGCGCGCCCGACTCCGGTAATCGGCCAAAGCTGTTGTTTGTTAGCCCCTCGCGGTCTCTTGANNNCTTGCCTTTTCATCTTGATTAAAGACTATGCTGAACGATAGAATTAGCAAGGCAGGAATCCTAATCTTTTCGCCGCTCCTGAAATCCAGTCGCCGGCACACGCACTCATCCTCGGGGCTACCAATTAGTGGCACCAGCTGCCAGCCTGGATGCCAGGGCCAGGAGCTATTAGTGCACAGACCATTAGCTTTAAAAGGCATTTGGAACTTCTGAACGTATTAGGGTTTGTGTGACTGACATACACTACAGCCATATGTGGCTCGCTGTCCTTCCTGTCAACCATTATTTTTTTTTCCTCCAAAAACATGTTGGTTTATCACAGCGATTGAGGTGGAGCATCTCACAGAAGCATCTTACCAAGAGGATTCAGTCACTGTATTCAGTTCAATAGTTCTTACCTGCTTTAACTAACTTCCTTGGCATCTCTCATCTGAGTTAGGAATGGCAATGTACGAAAGGTTGAATATCTGGACTCTATTTTTAGCCCTGTCATTTGCCCAGTTAATGGTTCCAGGGAAGTCATTTCATTTCTTTATGCTTCAGCAACCCCATCTGTAAGATGGTAACGATGAGTCTGTACCACAGGGTTTTGAGGTCCACTCTTGTAAAAAAGAGAATAAAACTTAGAATTACCATTACTGCCTAAAACAAGAGAGGAGAGGAAACCTATAGACCTTTACATATTTTGCAGCAGTATCTGCATGGCTTTTGGTTGCAAATCCTGTCCCACCATGGCATCAGATCCGATCCCCCCCACCGACCTTGGCAACTGTTCTTCCAGGCTCAGCACTGGTCAGACTCACTGAGGGCTGCTGTTGTCCCTAGGTCCCCAGGAATGGTGGTCCCAGCAAGCTGGTCAGGTCATGGCCTGAGATGACAGGAGATGGTGACAGAGAGTGCCTTCGTTTTGCACTTTGTGGGCAATCAATCCATCAACACAGCAAAAAGAATCGTGTCATCGACTTCAGATTGCTCCCATCACACTGCCTTCATTTCCCCAGTCACAATCACAGCTCAGTGATGGGTAAATTATGAGCTACTCACCCCTCTTTCCATCATCACTTGGGTCAAACAGCTCACCTCCACTCCTCCTCTGACTCTTCCACCTCTCAGCCTTGTCTCAGCTGGCATCCAGGAGGGATTCTGGCATGCAGGACCTGCTCTTTGTGAAAATTAATAGAGTTGGACTGGAGTTTACCTTAGCACAGTGCTAGCACCCCCACTCCATGTTATCTGAAGTCGGTGCAAGTGCCAGGAGAGAGAGCCAGAACACCAGGCTGTTTGCTGTGCATCTCGTGGCAGTGGGTCCTGGCAAACACAAATGGATCATGTCCATCAGGAGACCACCTGGCTACCCAACTATTAACCCCCACCTACAGGGATGAGCCAGGTGCTAAACCAAAGCCTCAACTCTCCAAACCAAGTTAAAAGCCAGGTTGTCCTACCAGCCTATCTGAGCCCACTGCAGTCTGGCCACAGGGAGATCCTCCCATTTCTTTCCCAGCTTTCTGTTTAAAGCAGAGCTGCCATGGAATCTGGGCTTCAAATACAAGATTTCTTTAAAACTCTCTAAAAGGGACTTTATAGTGTGAAGTTCTGATGAAACTTCCAGGCCTTCCTCCTTCATACAGCTGGCAAATACCAGCAAGAAAGTCTTTTATCACTTCTAAAAATATTTTAACATTATGACCCTTAGCTGGATTCCTGACATGCAAACATTAAATCAGTGTCATTCTCAGCTGGTCTTTTTATCTCACGTCTGGCAGATTTTCCAGGCTCAGGACAGTTCTTTTGTCATTTGAAACGACTCTTCCCTCAGTAAGACACACATCTTTCTGCTTGCCCAGATGGTCTCCTCCTCCAAGTTAGAATAATGTATTTAAATTTACCCAATGGTTTTCATGACTCAGATTTCCCATAACTGGATGGGAACCATCCTCTGCTCCACCTGCTCAGGCACTGCAGCAGCCCTCTCGCTGGCTCACAGCCTGCCACCCTGCAGCTCCTCAGGGGAGTGAGATCGCTGCTGGGTCAGGGAGAGGTTTGTAGCTGGCTTAGTCTATCATGCAGTGGTTCTAGAACAGCTTCACATTCAGGTAACCTATGGTCTCCAGCACGGCCTGTGACAGTCCTGGAGGGAAACTGTAGTTTTTAGGAAGTGCTTCAAAGTTTTGTTTCTGCTGAGGAGGAAGGATATGTCCTGAGAACAGTCATCTCCATCTCCTGGTCAGACAGATGGAAAATCCCACACTTTTACTCCACCTCAAACCTCTATCCCTTGAGTATTTCTCATCAAACTACACGTCTCAGCCAACAGAGACCTCACTCAGCAACCACAAACACAACTTCACTGTCTATACGAACAGAAAGTTTTTCTGTTTGGATTATAGGAGAGAAATGCAAATCCTTGCATACCAATGTTTCATCATCTGCCTGGACTGCTTTAAGACAACAGGCAGCAATCTCAAATAGCAGATAAGTGTTCAAGGTACCCCTCGTTACTGCTGCTCATTATGATCCAAGCTCCTACACTACACAGGTCCTTCTGAAAATGCCACCAGTGCCTCCCAACTCACAGGAGTCCTTCTGGAGCAATGGTATTTTTGGAGAAAAGCATCATAAACAATACTGACATTCAAGAAAGCCATTGAAATTGCTGGCAGGGATGAGTGGTGGCTCATCACAGCCTGGAGCAGCTGAAAGCCAGAGGCAGGAAAAGCAGGTGAGGGAGGATGAAGTGAGATGAACAAGCTTAGAGAGGTGAAGAGGTGGAAAGAATAGAGGCAAGAGGCTGGATAAGTTTCAGAGCTGCTTGGGTAAGCTGTTAGATTGGTTTTGAAATGTTGGTTGGAGTTTGAGAAGAGAGAAGTGAAGTGCAGGATATTGTCTTGCCACCATCCGTAAGCTATTCCCAGCTACCATAGAAATCACAGCCCATTTGAAACCTTGACTCTGCCCCAGCCCAGACCCCACAAGGCACTGAATGCACAGGTAAGAACCTGGCTCCAGAGAAGAACAAATGATCACCAGCAAATCTTGCTTCAGTAGCCCAGCAACACTGATGATATGACACAGTTTCCTGCAGCCAGCATGGGCTTTATCAGCTGCCTTCCTAAATGCAGACAAACTATGAAGGGTCTAGGAAAAGAAAGCCAAATGAATAAGAAATGTTGCATGTTAGAAAACTGAGCCCCCTGCCACTGAAGACAAAACAAGACAGGGAAATTAGCAAGGACAGATGGGCAAGGAATTCATTACAGAGTAAATTAGCTCTCCAACCATGTACATAGACAAGAAATGTTATAAGCAGAAGCCAGCAGTTTCAGTAGCAAAATTTTGACTAAATTCCCCTAAATCATCCCCCGGCTCAAGCAGCAAAGTTCTGCTTAAAAGTGTCAAAATAGGGCCATCGGGGAGCACCATCACCACCAAACCTCTCCCATCAGGGCTTTGATGGGAAGATGACCCCTGTCCACAGGACCTTGGTGCCATTTGCCACAAAAGCCATGAGACAAATGAGGCAAAAAGCTTCTGGGGGTTGAGTGCTCCCCTGATAAATTGTTCCCACTGCCTGAGACATCCAGGAACAGTTTTGTAGATTTGAATGTTCCAAAGGCTGTGAAAATTCACCAGTAAGGGGGAAAAAAAAACAAAACAAAACAAAAAAAAAAACCCACAAAAAAACCACACACACAAAAAACCAAATCAAACAAAAAAACCCAAACACAACCTGTAAATAAATAAACAATCAGCCTCATCAGTTTTCCATTTGAAGAATTAAAACCAGTGGACACTGTTGACAGTACTCCTGTGCCTCAGCTCCTCAGTTACAAAACAAGATGCTCTATAACTTGTCTAGGCTATCGTTAACAAAAAATAATGAATAATTAAAAACTCCAGTCATGACTAAGTAGTAGAGGGATCACAGAGAAGTCCTGCTGGGAAGCAGTGAACTTGAATCCCACACAGAGGCTGTGAAGAAGGACCCAAGGAGAACTGGGTGGAACACTGCTGGGTTGGCCAAACACTGAGCAAAGCAGAACTTCAGCAGCAAAATCTGTGTGCAATTGCATAAGCCAATTTAAAGTTATGCACATGATATCATGTGAGGCATTGCCAAATATCTAGAGACAGCTTTGATTCCCAGTATCACCTGTTTAGGCTTCCTTGGAGTTATGTATGAGTTACATTGAGCTGAAAAGTAAAATGGGAAGACAAGGTCACTTTTTTTCCCCTGAAATCGTGCGCTGAGAGTCTGCGGTGAGCTCTGGTGTCTGCCTTTTACAGCTGGATAATGAAAACTGGCTGGTTCCTGTAGTGTCCTGCTGTGGTTTTGTCTGAACTGGCAGATAAATGTGGAATTAAGTGGTGGGAATGAAAGAAGCTGATCAGGGGGTTGCCTGAGAGTGCCTGAGCCTTGCTGGGTGCAAGCAGCTGACACTGACTTTGGGTCACCATCATTCCCTGCTGGGGCTGGAGTTTCTGTCCTCACCTGAAGCAGGTCAGGTGCCAGGTGACAACAACATACCTGATAGATAAAAGGACAATAAGTGCACGGCAGCAGCATCAAAACCATAGCAAAGGTGAAGTGAGGTAGGCTGCATCCAGGAAAGCTCCCGAGGATATCATGAGCTGATGGGAAACATGCCTGCAGCCCACTGATGCACTCCAGGAGAACAGGTTGTTTTTCCACAGCAGCAGCAGCAGCAAAAGAAAACAAAACAAAAACAACTAAAAGTGGGTTTTATTAGCTGAAAGCAAACATTCTGCTCCTTGTTGTTTCAGCAGCCTAAGGAGAAACACGCAGTTTTTGTCAATATGCCCGAGGAACATTTAAGGCTTTCAACATCAATGTGTCATTTCCCAGAACAGACCCTCACTAGGGCAAGTCCCACAAACAAGCCTTCACGGCCGTAAGTTCTATTTCAGTGCATTTGGCTGTCTCCAACACAGCTCCCCAGGCTTCTCGCTCAGGCTCCAGGCTGCTGTCTGGAGACTGTGAACGAGCAGTGGCTGGGACCGTGTCGGCAATGGCAATCCCAAGGCTGCTGCTAACAAGACAAGTCCACGCACATCACCATCTCACTAAGCCAGGCTGCCAAGCTCACTTAAATCCCACCTCCTACCCACCAAAGGGCAAGACCACACCATAGTGGAGCCAACCTAGACCGGAGGGTGCTGTGAGCAGCTGGAGCTGCTACGGGGACACTCAGGGGATGAAGACCTGCACACTTGTGGGTAAGGAGTTAATGGGTGAATGCAAGTAGTTGGCACTCCAGAGTATGAAGCCGTGGTCTGGGGGCTTGGAAACTTTGCTGTTTGGCACTATGAGCAGTTCCTTTTTTGCAGCTTTTTATGTCAGCTCCTATAAAGGTTTTTTTACCTGGATTCTGCCTTAAGCCACAGTCCAGAAGAAACTAACTGGACTTTGACCAATGTGCCAAGGCCAAAATAGCATCTGGTATCTGAAATAGAGGCATTTCCCCAAATAATCCAAACACTGACGCATTTCTTTGGTGAGGCAAAAGTGGGTTTTTTCATGCTACAGATTTTGCTGGGCTTAACATTAACATTGCAGGATCAGACCTGGCTCAGGCTCCCTCACCTACACATGGTGGGTTCTGAGAATCAGCAAGGTTTGAACTGCAAAGCCTGTGCATTGGGGTGACGATGCTGCTGCAGGACATTGCTCCAACACGTGCCAGAGCAGCACAGCGAGGGTCACTTCAGTCTCACACAACTCCAGGGGCCTGAGGCCACCCGGAGAGATCCTGGGGATGGAACCACCATGTGAGGGACCTGACCCTGGTCTCAGCTGGGCCAAGCAAACAACCTTCATCAAAACCACACCTGCTCCAGCCCTGCCTGAATTTTGCCTGGAACCATTCATAATCCAGATCACAGCTTTGTTTCTGAGGCTAGGGGCAGAATATTGGAAATAATGTGACTTCTCTATAATGAGTTTGGCAAACAAGGTAATTACAGGCCAGTCCTGCAGGTTTCATTAGTTTGTCTCTGTCCACAATAGGCTGCTCCTGCCTCTGTCCTCTGGAGTGGCTGCATGCCAGCATCATCCATCTCTTGCCACCCTCTTGGCTGCAGAGTCCAGTTTTTTAATAGACATGGCCTGAACAGATGCCATAGGTGCCTGGTGGAAGAAGAGAAGCTGCATCTCTGAAAATCCTGAAGGATGGCTGAGTATCAGGCAGTCCCATAAATGATTGTCTGTCTAAGGTCAAAGGATGGAGAGGCATTGCATTGCCATAAGAGACCAAGAGAGAGCTCATTAATGTGGTCCCAAAATATTCTTCATGTCTTAAAAAAAGATGCCTGGAAGCTCAGCAGGGTTCAGGTTTGTGCATCTTCAGGAAGACTGAGTTTGTTCAGACTGGCGTGGCAGAGTGAGGGAGGTGGCCAGAATGCACTTCATTAAAGTGGGATGAGTTAATGAGTTACTGGGGCCTTTCCTGCAGATGAGCCTGGAAGTGCTATTTGGACAGTCAAGGATGTGCTTTCAAACTCCTTGTGTTTAATTTTTTTTTATTTTTTTTTTTTCTTGCATCTGGGATTTGTGATAAGAGTTTTATTCTCATAAAGAGTTTCTACAGCCTTAAAATGCTTTCATATCTTTTCTCCCTAATTTCCACTCATACCATGAAGACTCTGCATATACTGCGGGAGGAGAATGGACTTCAGCAACCCCACGAGAGTTATAAAGCAAAGACCTTTATTACCAGCACATCCCTTGGTTACACAGAGCAAGCTTCACTGATTATGCACACCAGCAATGGTTGGGGAGATGCGAGAGCCACACGCTGTTCACACGCCTAAATCTGCTACACGACTGGTTGCTGTCTAACTTGCCCAGTACCCCCCAGGTCCTGTTTTTCTCTGCTTTGTTCTGCTTTATCTTTTTGCTTCATTGCCTTTTCTTCACTGTTCTTCCTCCTTCATGCTCTTTCCATGGTTCAAGGACAGTTCATGGTAAGTGTCCCTTTTCTTCCAGCCAAGATCCTACAATATACATTAACCAAAGCTTTGGTGAACATCAAGATTATCATATGGTGGAAAAAGAAAAAGGCAAGAAATCAACTTTTAAATGCAAGAAAACCAAAAATAAAACCAGAAGAGGAAAGAAAAAAATCCAGGTGGTAGGGATTAATCTGCTTTCATCTGAACTTTCCCCAAATGGAGAATATTCTTCAAAAGTCAAACACAGAGCCCTGTTTCATGTTCTCTACAGTAACCTTTAGAGTTCAGAACACTCATCTGTTCATCCCTCCATGTCCCCTCGCAGTGGCGTTTGCAAACGACACAAACATTTGACTATGATCTGTGCTCTCCCTAATGCAGCCGAGCCCACACGCGCCTTGGAACAATTTTCTCTGGAGCAAGTTCAAGCACAATTTGCTCACGCTGGTATCTATCTGTCATCGGATGTGTCAGCCGAATCTCCCAGCTCGGGTGGGCAGGAAGGAGACAAAAGGTCACCTTCTACATACGGTATGTTCTCCAGGAGGCAGGAGAGAGGAGGAGAAAAGCTAAGTTTTCATCTACCTGACAGGAGTCGAGTGCTTTTTTCCCCTTTCCCTTCACATTTCTTTCCCCACGGAAGCAGCACAGCTTTGTACCTCTGGTAGCAGGTGGGTGTGCTCAGGACAGATGAAAATTAAGTGGATTCATCAGAAAGCTGGAAGAGTTGAGGCTGCTGAACAGTAGCTCTGAAGGTTGTGATGCTTTTCCTCAGAGGAAGGATCTCTCACCAGCCTTTGAAGGCCAATGGTGCCTCCATTGCCTGAGGTTGCTCTGTGCACTGACACTAGGTCTGGCTGTTACAGCCGAGTGCCTTCAGGAGCCTGCACGAGGCACTTGGGTTCCTGATACCGCCCTGGCTGAAGTCACATGATGTTGCTTGGGAGTCCATCCTCCTGTGGGAGATGCAAGCAAGGAAGATGACTTCGAGTGCAGTTCTGTGCTGAAAAGGGGTTCATTAAGAAACCACACCTTCCTTGTGTGTATTCGTTATTATATCTGATTAACAACTGCACACAAGAGCACAGGGCGCCATGACCCTGGCCTGCCCCACCACAACCCAGCACGGCTCCCATAGTGTGTGCCAACAGGAGATGTGATCACTGAGGAGGACTTCACAGCCTAAGCTTTAACCTGCATTGCTTAGCTCAGCTACAAGTAGCTGCCTTCAACTACTCACAGTTAGGAGCTGTCCACAACGGTCATTCTGAGCATATCAGTTGGGTGACCAAAGCAGATCATGCTGCTCCAGTTAGGCAATGGGATGTCCGGCTGCTGCTGCATGCAGCATGGTGACAACCCTGCTGATTGCTGGAGAGCTCCAGCCTGACTCACAGGTCCCTGTCAGGCTGACACAAAACACTGCAGGTGTGATTTGGAAAGCACCACAAGTCCAACCTCACCAAGGACCAAGGCATCTCCTGATACTGGGCAAGGGTTTAGGCATGTTCCTAAAAAGCCATGGCCCAAAGAATACCCTGGAGTATGAAACTCATATTGCCAGATGCACTTGCTCAGGGAGAAGTTGGGGCTGGAGAACACAGAAGAGGGAAACCCAGCATCTGGTATGGCGTGACCACTGCCCACACAAGAACCAGTCTCCATCCCATCATCCACAGGGCAAGACTGCTCTGGCTTGAGAGAGAGACAGAAAAGTGGTTGGAACAGGAAGAGAAGCCAGAGCATTCATCTCCATTGAAAAAAGGATCTTCTCTTTAATGGAGATATAACCTCCAGGAGTTTTTTTACCCTTAATGTTTATTTTGTCAGTGTTTCTGTATCTGACACCAGTCAAAAGGGATTCTGGGAAAAAAAATGTAAGTGGTACTTTTAGTGTTTTATAAAAGGAGATGTATGATCTCAGTCAGTCAGTGAGAGCAGAAGACTTACGGGAGAGTAAGGAATAGAAAAGAGCTTGGAGATTTATTTCCCATTAGATGGGGAGGAAAGGGGCCCAGGCAAAATCGAGTGATGTGGAACCAGAGCCAAGACACAGAAAAGGCAAAAATTAAACTGAGACAGGCTAAAAGCTTTCCAGAGAAATGTCCCCCCACCTAGGAAAGGAAGCATTTTCTACAAAAGGAGACATTCGGGGACAGCCCAGAGTTTTCTTGAAATTGTTCTTATTTCTCAGTTTGCATTGAGTAACCAACCCAAAAAGGATTAGCACCACCAAAAAAGAAGTTAGTTTGCAGCAGACTTATTTCCATTGAAAACGCAGGTGAAAGCAAAGTCTTATGTGCAATTCTTCCATCAATAAAATCTCATTTTCCAACCATTTTAAGGCTAAAGTGAAAAAAAAGAGTTAAGGAAAAAACATTCTTGGGGAAATCATCTAGGCATTATTGACAGTAAATCCATAGAAACTTTTACCAAGCTGGCTGCTGTTGTTACCAGTCTCCCAGAGCTGCCATGCGAAGGATAACCATGTTCTGCAGGACAGCCTGCTGCTTACAACACAGATAGGCTTTTCCAGCCCCCAAAATGCCCTTCTGTTTCTCTACCCATATCTCCTCATCTAATAACAGGGTTTATCTCTCCCTACAAATCTTGTCTAGCTATAACTTAACCCTCACTAGCTACACACATCCTAAATAACCCAGCCTGATGCAGTGAATGGGAGAGTACTGCGACACACAGAGGTGCTGCAGTTGGTCTTGCAAAGGAATCTGTCTTAGCAGGGTCAGAAAATAAAAATTGCATCCCTACCTTCCAGGAAAGCAGGGCAACTGGTGACCCCCTGCTCAGTCACGCTGCGCTACGAGGTTTATTTTGCAGCACCTCTCACCATGTTCTCCAAGCATCTTGTCTCTCCTTATTGCTTCATCCATGATGCTTCCCATTGCCCCCTTCAATGTTTTCAAAGTCACTAAAATAAGAAAATACAAACACCCACACGATACAAATTTAGTAACATGGATTGGAAAAGAGAGAAGTTTTTTTTCCATGCCGGCTGTTCCCAGCACACAGCAACAATTGGTGCAAGCTGTACATTTTGCAGTGTGTGTCAGCGTGCAGAGACCCAGGCAGGGATTTTTAGCAGCAGCAGTAGCTGTGATGAGCCTGGTTTGCAACAGCCAGTGTAAAGAAGCAACGAAAACACTGAACTCTATTACTGTGCAGCCAAGGTAAATGCCTTTTGGTCCTTCATGCACGAATCTTATAAGCGTAAACTTTTCACACTAAAAGAAAGAAAATCATCCTTACACTTTAGCAAGATTGATTCAGATGGCCCCAGGCAACAAAGAGCTGAGCTCATAAAGAACAACCCTGTTTTGCTGCCTTTGGAAAAGAATTTGCTGATTTTTTTTTCCCCGTGCAACATTGCTTTAAGCTACAGAGGCCACAGAGGTTAATGGCAGGTTACCAGGAAGATGTTTGGGTGTTATTTCTTTTCAACGTGCCCTCCTCCCCTTTTCCAGAGGTATGGGGCTAGATGGGAGATGGACTGGTAGTGGAAACTTTTGATGCCCACACTCTAAGCAGAGGTCAGTCCATCCAGTCCTGGGTCTCAGCTTTGGGACTTAAACCTCATCTCTAAGAAGCTCCAAGAATGAAATGCAGCTTCAGTTTTGCAGAGGCTGTTCCAATGCTGTTCTCAAAAGCAGATGTGCACAGAAATAAAAGCCAAACATCTGTCAGCTCCACATGATTCACTCAGAAGCCCAGCACTTATGCTGGAAATCTGGTAAAGAAAGGGTGGGGGAACAAATACCTTGAGAGTTTACATTGTTCAAGTACCTCAGCACTTCTCATCTCTGAAATAAACTTCTCTGATGGGTAGAGTACCTTGGCGGAGCCCCCAGCTGCTCTGGACCTGATAGCAGTAAATATTTTCTATCCAAAGTGAAAATAGTGCATGGAGAGGACAGGACAGTCAGAAGAACCACTGAGTGAAATCCTGGCCTTGCTAAATCAAGGGCAAAAGACTCCCACTGGCTTCCATACATTCAATGTAAGTTCTCCTTTCATTAGTAAAGCATCCAGTCAAGCCCAGAACATTTTATCAGGAAAGACTGCATACATGCTGTCCATCATTCCTTCCACAGATCCATCAGTGTGGGAAGAGATAGGGTAAGGTCCCCCATCCTGCCAATAGCACTGCTCTGAGAGGAACAGGCTATGGCCTTTTGACCTTCTCTACTGGCTATAAGATAAGGTAGAGGGCCTTTTCATCTCCTCCTCAGGCAGGATTTCTACAATTTCTTTCAGAATGAGGAAAGAAGAATAAGAAACTGCCTCACAAACATGAGGTTTTTCAATGAACGCTCCCTAACAAACTGATGAGAGGGAGAGAACTTCTCTCTCCCCCCCGCACATGAGACCGTGCCTATGCCCCCCTCTGACACGGCCTCCATGGGCTGCTGTAACATCCAGGAGCAAGCCTCACTCACAACCATCACCCAGCAGTCCCAGGGTGAAATGAGATAGACTGACCTCCCACTTAGCAATGGCAGATGGCCTCTCCAGAGCTCCCTTCCAGCTCCGTAAATCAGTCATCCCAAGCAAAGGTTGGCTGGAGGGTGCCTCATACCCTCCAAGATTCACAGCCATGCCCTTCTCTACCAAAGCCATTAATTTGGAAAGGGCAAAGAGAGGTCCCAGCAAAGCTATGACTAATGCCTAGCTAATCCCCAGAAGAGGAGGAGAACCAGCTCCCAGGGAACTAGAGTTCTACACCTCCCTGACCCAGGCTGTGTTAGTTTAAGAGAGAGCTTGCTCTTACCAGTAAAAATAAATGCTTTCCTCATCAAACAGTACCGAGGGCAGCTCTACTGCCTGTGTGACATCTGCAGGGCCAGTGGTGCAAGGGCAGGTGTCAAGATGCTGAGCAATCCACAGACCTGCACCACAGGGATTAACCTAGGAGCAGTCCAGAGGAAAAACTCTTGCCCTAACCTTTTTAGGTGTTAAATGCTGAAGTCATTGGTTGGTTTTCACCGTCATAACCAGGCACAACTTAACCTTCACTCTCTCCCCAAGTAGTTGCTTCCTACTTTGGGTCTGAACACCAGAATGTGTATAACTGTTGCTGCAATGTTCACCACAGCCACGGGTGTGAAACCATCCCCAACTCCTGTACACACCTGCAGTGGAAGCTGCTCCTCATGGAAGCCTAGAAAGCAGCTCCTGAGAGGAGAAAACACAGCATGGAAAATAGAGTACACACAGGCTGTTTGCAACACAAAGCAATGAGGCTCAATGAGCTTGAGGAAATATCTATTAAAACGAAGAATATTTCAAATTACAGATTTTTTTTCCCCTCCTCAAATGGGGATGTTTTAATTAAGTATTTTTAGCGCTTTACGCTTCCTACATTAGCAGCTAATTTGTAAATTCCATCATCTTTACACACTTTTTAAGCTACACTTGTTCTACTGACAATTAATACTTTATTCAATTAAGTATTTTTACATTCCGCAAAGAGGTATAAAAATCTTTTATCTTTGCAATAAAAATACATATTCTTGTAATGATCTCCGATGTTTTGCTGCAGGCAATATTTTCTGGTGTACATGGGAGTTGAGGAAGAATTACAGAGAGCTGGAACTGTCAATACTCTTTTCTCCATTTGGAGGAAAAGAAGATTCCAGCTCTCAGTACCTTGTCTTTAGGAGGAAGGATGTTGCACAAAAATAACTGCAGTTACATGCAGCAATTCTATGTCCATTTTGACTGTATGAACTTAAATACATTTCCTCTTTCTAAATAAACATAAAATCTCTAGTTCCATCAGTTCACATCTGCCCAGTGTGCAGAAACCCTAAGGGGACCTGTCTTACTTCTAATCCTAGAGGGTGAATTCTCCCTTGGAGAAGCTGATGGCTCCAAACAACTTCTGTGACAGGACCAAAGGACCCCTGCTAAAAAGAACATGGAGCTGATGTGGACCTCCATCTTTCCACCCAAGCTTCACCTTTCTGCAAGGGTTGATTTCAAGGAGTTTTACACACTTGAGGGCGTTAGCAGAGTGTCTCTGGAGCTTAACTTTGCAAAGGAGAACTGCAAAAGCTCACTCAGTCTGAGCTGCAGAAGGAATTCAGGTTTGCGTATGACAGTAAGGACCACAAGCACCTGGGAGAATGAACTACAAAATAAATGACCCACAGCTTTCTGGACAAAGAGGGGAAGTTCACAGGGTAAAACATCACAAGGAAGGAAACTATTTTAGCCATATAAAGGACAAGTATATTTTAAAGAAAAAAGCTTTTGGTTTAGCAGAAGTATTTTCTGACCTAGGAATATTTTGCTGGTACAGAGAGAGCCCAGAATCCAGCTTTGCTTTCATGATGCTGTGCCAGCACAGCCCATTATGCAAGAGAGGACTTTCTTCTTTAAGAGGTCAGACTGAGCTCAGTTTCGTGTTGAAATACAGCTGAACGTGGATTTGACTAAGCATGATTGGCTCGGTGCCAGTCAGCAACTTCAGAGATGTTTCTGAGGAAGGCTCTTCCATCTTCCTTTGCTTCAGTCTTCCTCACTCGGGAAAGGAGCGTAAAGCAATGAGACTGAGAGGCCTTCAATAAAATAAAAAAAAATAAAAATCACAGGGGTTTGCCATGGAATGACTGTAACAAGCAAGTCAAGGTATCCATGCCAGACAATGGTTCTGCTGCTGGACTACATTTTAACTTAAGGGAAGCAAAGACTGTTGTGGGCTGTAGGTGAGATGAACAGAAAGATGAAGCCACGTGTGCTGCAGAGGCGAATGTGCAACATCTAAGGTTCATTTCAAGCACAGGTTAGGACTGACTGGTGAGTGACACAGCAGCAAAACCTTTTATTCATCCTAATTTCATGGGTAGATCTGTGTAAGAATGAGGACAACAATTTTGAAAAGCATCACCCCAACTGTGTTTCTTTATTTTGTTGTGTTTTTTTTTTTTTTAAGGCTTAAAACTTGACATATTCAATCAATTCTGCTGCTCCTGTTACATTGTGGATTAGCTAATTGCAGAAGAAAAAAGGACGGCTGATTTATTATGTATAGAGCTTTGGGAAATGACAAAAAAGAAGAAACAGACAAGTCATCCAGCTCCTCACTAATGGCCTTCAGCAATGAGGAAATGAGACTAACTGTAGTAAAAATGCAAATAAAAAGCAACGTATGAATTCAGGCCTCTGTCTTCATTACAGAATTAATAAGAAATACATTAAGTCAGGCAGCCAAAAGTTTAAAGCCAAAAAATGGAGAACAAACCCGATCTTAAACATCTGTAGCCCTGGCAGTGAGGAAATCTTGCCAAATTCCAAACCACTTCTATGACAATTTCCACCTCCCGTCACCCCACGCAGGCTCTCATTGCCTGTGTCAACAGTTCAGAGAGCAACTCTCCAGAAGAGAAAGGCCAGCCTTCCTCTGGAGACAGAAGGACCACCTTCTTCAAGTCTCCTCCATGGTGAGAGCCTGACAAGACCCACTGAACTGAACTGGAATTTCTGAGCAGTCCAAGCATCTCCACCACTTCTTCCCAGACGTTTGTCTTGCAGGCGCTGTGCCTGTGCTGCTGCAGGAAGGGCTCAGGCACGGTGACACCACCTCCTCTAAGGGCTTTTCAGTCATGCCCAGGAGCAAGACTGAGCAGCAGCTGCATGAGAAATCAGCTTCAGGGGTAAGCTTCAGACACTGAACCCTTTCTGGATGAAACACAAGCTGTTACCAGCTGCTTTTGAGGAATCCATTACCCAGCCATCAGCTCATGACAACTCTTGGCTTTTAAAGACTGAACCAGTGACATGGAAGAGAGAGATCTACATCTTACTACCTAACCTCAAAGGCTCTTTGTGGTGAAGCATCTGATGAAGCAGTAAACCTGTGCAAGCTAAATTTAGTGCTGAGAAAAGGGAGCTTAAACATGTGCAAAGCTTTCTCTCGCTGTGTGTACGTGTATGAATCAAATTTCTACATTGCTCTTTGCCAATTATTACCTCCAGATAAAACACACCAGAGATAGACTTACAATTTCAAAGATTTTGTGTGCTCTCCTGCCCTGATAGACACTGTAGCACTTTACTGCTGTTTTACATGTCCAAATATTTGCCTGGATAAATAGATTTAGAGCAATTTGAATAAGCTGCATTTTCTCTTAGGAAGTTGAATGAGTCACATCACAAAAAATATCCTGGAAAAGATCTACAACACAACTAGAGACAGGAAAATGAAAGGAGAAGTTGGCAGTAAACAATGAATGCATCAAGGGTGGAAATGTCCAGACGATGTGAAACGTGAATAGCCTAGAGATTCAAAGAAAATTTGCCAAAGGAGGCATTTCCCCAAGCGCAATATTTATGAAAATGATTTCCTAAAACAATCAGTTGGATATATACCTTTTTTAAACCTTGAAATATGTACCTTATATATAATATATATATATTTTTAACATGAAGGTCACAGAAAATTAAGCTCACCAAAAGCAGTGGTCTCCTGGCTGGACTGCCACGCTGCTACAGGTCCTGGGTCCTTGCTCAGAGTCCATGCAGCAAAGAGGTCTTAATCCCAGACCCAGAACTTGACATGCAAAGGAAAAAAAATTGAGAGGGGTTTGAGTGGAACCCCAGCATGGTAGAAGATAACTTCACTTCAGACACCCGAGTGGAGATCTAATGAGTTATGTACATCAATTGCAGACATAGAATTAGGGAAGCAAAAAGTGATATTCCCACCATTAAATACAGGTTGGAGCATTAATAAGGCACGAAGTGAGGGAAATGAGAAGCTTTTCAACTGGAGTTGGTATGCACTGCAACAACTGCCAGGAATTATATGCTAATGTCATTCTTTTGCTTTCATTCCTCTCCAGTTCAGCAACAACCCACTCCCTTCAGTCTCTACCTGCATCTGCTCCAGTCTCACAGACCTGATACCACTCTCTCTTCAGGCAGTGGACTCTTCTCCCCTAAAATGCAACATCCTCCCCAAAAATGCCCCAAACCCGACAAACTTGCCACAGATTCAGCAACCTGTCTCCCTGAAAGTCCATCCCAGCACAAAGCCCCTCAGGATTTCTCCATGCCTGTGCCACAGGTTGGTCTATAATTCTGAAATCCTACATATACAATTCCTTTTGTATCAGCAGTAAATCCACTGCTAGAAGGCTCCACTTAGGCATTCAAGCTTCCTCAGCCTTCTTTCACTTTGGTACACAGGAAATGGTAAAAATTCAGTTAAGACTATTGCATTTTCCTCTTCCATGATTTGTCCAAGGCTGGCCAGCTGGAAACTTGCAGCATGGCAGCTTCCACCACTTTCCTGCCTCCAGGAGCACAGGAACAAACCCAAACCTTCTTTCCTCCTGATCTTCAACTTCTGGCTCTGCATTACATGTGTGGTGTGCAGTCAGTGTACTTTGTTACCTGCACTCATAAGTCTTAATTAAAACAGAAGATAATTTCAGCCTTTGGCTGGTTCCTTCTACACAGTGACTCACCAAGCCTATGCTATTCCATCTGCTCTGCCCAGGCTGCAGCCTGACACACCACTAAGGGCAGGAGGATTGTGGGGGCAATACATGATCCTCCAGTAACCCCTGTCCTGTGTGGCACCCTCTCTGGCATCTTCAGACAACCAAGTAACACCTCAGTGATGTTGCTTAACGTGTAAGACAGGGTGTTCAGACATTACAGAATCAAAGCTGGAACTGCAACCAAAGTGAAGGGCTGCCTAGGGAGAGGGGGTGGAAACCAGCCCTGGGAGGCTATTAGCACCTAGCAGCTATTTAGAACTAGAAACAAATAGCATAAGGGTGTCCTGCAGCCCTCATAGGAGAGCAGTCCTCTCTTTAGCCACAGGTAATGGTCATGAATCCCCTCTGCAACCACAGGTAACTTTGGTTTTCTTACTCATGTGAATGGCTGTTGTTCTCCAGTGACCGTAGGTACTGGCAGAGATTCTGTCACACTGAGGTTCAATCACATCAGTAGTAATATGCATGAAAATAATGTTACATGAAGCAAAGAACGTGTGGAAAGAGGGAAAAAAAAAAAAAAAA
>VWZY01012091.1:309792-321903 GCA_013399075.1 Chloroceryle aenea
CACAAAAACATTTACATGGGAACACAAAACCAAGGTGAAAATCAAAATGCCACAAGATCACAAGCAATTATGGGTGACTTTCTGGGCAATCACAACTTGCAAATCAAGTCCACCTCCTGCCCCAGTGGCTGATTGCCAGGAACAAGTTAATTAACCATCACTAAGAAATGCACGTCTAGTCTAGACTTTAACAACTCCCCTGATTCTGGCTCCACCTCCTCTTGGCAACTTCCCCTGACTGACCTTCTGCAATTGCCCATAGGCCAAATTCATCCTTGGGAGAAGTCTTATTTTGCCTTCACTTGCACAAGGAATTTAGTCCTGGCATTAGGAATTATGTCCTGGCATTTTTCCCATAAGCTAAAGGAAATAATAAAATCTTTTGTTGGTTTTTGGTTTTTTAAGGATTATTTTTATCTTTCCCTCAACACCATTGATCTTTCCTGTCTTCCTCCAAACACCTTCTTGCCAAAGACTTACTGCCAGCTCCTTTTCTCTTTGAGCTGACGTTTGCAAGCATTTATTTTAGATGTTGCTTGTTGAACTTTTTCCACTTCATATGTCTTATTTTAAAACTACAATTCACAAAATAGCCTAATTCTCCAAATGGTGCTGAACTGAGTGGAATAATTACCTTACTTGTTTTAAGCCTTTGCTGGAGTCCAGAATTATACACTTGGAAAATTACGATTGTTTTATCTCCTCCTTTTTTTAAGTTCCACAAGATGTGTGAAAGACAGGTTTTAATAAAGGACATAAAACAAGCAAAAACTATAATTACTGGAGACAGAAAAGAATTCACAGAAAAGATGATTTTATGATTAAGGCATTGGAGTAGAAACTCAGAAATTCTGATTCTTTTTGTGGCTCTGCCAAAACCTCTCTCTGTAACCTTTGCCGAGAGAGTGAATCCCTCTGTGCCTCAAATAAAATACTCTGGCACTTTTTGGTCTTACAATAGCTGCTGCAAGAGCACATCCATCCACATTTGTGAGATATTCAAATACGCCGATAATCAGAGAACCACAGCGACCGGGACAGTTACAATCATCTGGCTGCATTTCATTATCCCTTGTCACAAGCATATGCATCTTTAATCACCAGCACATGGGATACAGCAGCATCGCTCTTGAGAAACAAGCATCGTACTAAAAGGCAAAAAAAATAAACAAGAACAACAATTCCATATTCCCAACTGAAAATATTTTGCAAAGCAGGGCAGCAAATGTCCAAATGTAAACGTGAAGCTCAGCATCTCCCCAAACCAGTTCCCCCAAACCAGCCACAGGCTCAGGTCACTTACTAAAATGAACCTGACCAAAATTCCAATTCACATTCCACTGGAGATGTGGCAAGTCTAGAGCAATTACAGCAACTCCCAGACTTTCATCCTGGTTCCAAAGGAAAGTCCACAACAGAAATGCTACTAAATGCATACACATAGTTTTAAAATAACCTTAGGAACGGGATGCCAGAGGAGTCAAGGGGATTTGTTGCATGTGTTTCCAGGACATGATAAGGACACTGAACTTTCAGACTGAATTCTATTTAAAAACTCTGAGACTGAGCAACAACTGAAATGAGAGAGCAGGAAAGTCAAGGCTCCACAAGCTAAAGCAGCACAGCAAATGAGGGTCACTGCAGGTGCTGTGCAGGCAGCTGCCTTCACCCCACACTTCGGTGCCTTGCTGGCATCTTTGGGCACAAACTAAGACAGATCCAGAAGGTCTTTTATCTCGTGCTGCTGCTATGAACCATCTCAGACTTGTAGAGAACCTGCTGCCACTGTGCTCCGCCCACCCTGGGCACCATGCCTGGGGGAAGGGGTGACCCCACGGGTCTCTCTCCTCTTCTCTCTTCCTCCCCAAGAATCAAAGGGTAGGAAGGCTGCTATGTCAACTGCTCCCCCCCTTCCTTTTTTCATTGCTTTAATAAATTAAGCTGAGCAACAATAGAGATGAGAGAAAGCAGGACAATGTGGTAAATGTAGCAGAAAGAAATTTGAATTGTAATGAGGAGAGCTAATCAGGAGAAGAATGGACTATAGAAAAAAGCACTAATGAGTTTCTAAATAAATTCAAAAGGTTAATATTGTTCTATCTAACAAATACGAGAAGAATCCTAATGTGAAATTAAAGGCCTCACTCCACTGCCCTCACAGCCATATGTTAGAGCCATAGCACCCACCCACTCTAATTACCTGCTTGGCCACCGCAGCCTTGGTGGCCATGGTGAACGGGATCTCCTCAGGTCACCCGTGTGCCTCAAATCCCTTCTGTCCCTGTACATCAAATGCTGGAGTCGAAGTCCAATAAGTCAACAGACAGGAGCTCTTCGACTTACAGAGTTTGCATCAAGATTTTTGTGACTCATTAATGAACTGGTAATGAAAATACAGTTTTCAACCCACAGGGGATGTGCCTGGGAAATGCCAGGTGATGCAGTTTTCAAGCACACTTGTATTCACTTCTATTGTTCATGCGGATTGCCAGGGTGACTAAAAAAGCCCAATGCAGGTTCACTGAGGAAAAGGCAAAATAAAAGTTTATAAAACATAAAAAGCTGGAGCATTTTTGTTTCTCTGGTTTAATTTATATAATGCCAGCAGCTGAAAATATAAGGCTAAGACTTTCTATATACAGTTAAAAATTAAAATATTCAGTCCTTCATGCATTCTATTACAAAACACATAAGGAAATGTATTTCAGCCAAAATGTGATATCTTTTTTAGGTGAGGAAAGTAGCCCCTTTCAAGAAAAAAAATAATCCATTTCCCAGCAAAGTCATAGTCTCACAGGCTTTTCATAAGAATAGATCTGCTCAACTATTTTCTTGCTTGAAAAAGGAAATGGTGCCATTATAATATTTTACCCTGAAAATATAAAAACCCAAACTAGTGTGACATCATTCTTCAGGGAGAAGTCTGAGTCTATTTGTGTACACGGCTGTCCATCTGTCTTCTGAACTGCAAACAAAATCTAGGGGGAAGAGATGAGGGCAGCCACACATTTATCTCCCCCCTGGACCCACGATGCCAGGAGATGAGCTGGGCGCAGTCCCAGAGCTGTGCACCCTCATGAGGGTGCCAGTTCCCCCAGGCTACCGAATCCAGTCGTGATTGTTCCTGCAGGCACAATCCAGGACCCCATCGGCGCAGCAGAGCTGAGCCTGTGCTCCTCTGCCCTGCCCGAGGCAGCAGCCATGGTCAGACCCAATGCTCTGGCACAGTCCCAATGGGCAGAGCTGCAGCTGTTCAAGCTTCACCACCAAAGTATCCCTTCAGTCCTGTCACTTACAGAAACCGAATGAAATTAAGATACACAACTTTTCTCTTTCACGCATGTGAATTATTCCACAGTGGGAGTAATAAGCCCGTGCCAAGACTGGCCATCCAATGTATTATTCAGGGGAACCTTGCAAAATGCTGCCCAGCCACTCATCTGCCATGAATAATTTTGTTTGACAGGCAGGTTAAATATTTTAGCTTTCTAAGCCTCCTCCTCCCAGGGAAGGTGGGCATTCATGCACTGCACTGAGAGGCATCCTGATGGGGGTGTTTAATAGAAGCTTCAGTGGAGTTCAACCCTGAGAGGCAAAGACTGAAAGCAAAAAATCTTGGAGCAGAGAGACAGGAGGAGTGGGAAATGCACAGAGACAGAGACCTGACAGTCAAGCCGCATAAACTCTTTGCAAGTAACTCTTTGAATGCCAGTGAGAGATGTGCATTTACCCTCAAGTCATTTATGGGGAGCTCACAAGAGTTCCTCGGTGTTTCCAAACCAACACATGAGGGAAATAAGACAGAAAGTAGTGGCTGATGCAAAAATCTTCCCAAAACAAAAGGCACTGCATTGAAATTGCTAACCGTGAAGAAACAAGACAGTTGCACAGCTCATCATAGCCCTAATGGTCCACCCTAAATCATGCAGGCCCATCACCTAAATCTACTGGCCACATTAGCAGGCTGCTGAGTGTGGGAAATCATGAGAGGATCATTTTTAAAGGGTTTTGTGTGCCACACTCCTTGGGAACCCTTTGAGATGGAGTCTAAAGCAGATGGTGAAATGGGAAAATTATTCACGTTAATTCTTTAGCAGCCTAGAATAAATAGAACAATTAATGAAATCATGAAAGCCCCGTTCAGTCACACTTTTGCTGCCATCACCAAGGCCCCAACGGGAAGAAGCCAGCGCTGCTGCTACATTCTGCATCACAAATCTGCTGCTCGTTAATGGGTTCAAAGACACAGAACTGTAATATCCTGTGAAAAAAAAGGTCTTCCCCTTTCATTGGCTATTGTTCAACGGCCTGATGAAAGAACAAACTAGCTGAAACAGCAACTGAACCTCACTGTACACAGTGCTTAATGCTAAGACCCTTCCAATTTTCCTTCACACGTTTTTTACTGTGTAACAAACATCTTTTCCTTTGAGCTTCTCATCCACTCCACAAACTCATACAGTGAGACATCATTACTAGCCAACCATTTTACAGACAGGGAAAGTGAGGCACTGCTTTCATCCAGAGGGGGAACAGAAAAGTCAAGCTTCACCCTACACTTAATCCAACTTAAGAGTGAGTATTCCTGCTCATTTTGCCCGAGGACCAGCTTCTCAGGTGACCTGGTGTATCAAACCATTGAGGTCTCCTGAGCTAAACAAAACACAGCCCCTGCCACAGCAATGAGAGGACTTGGAGTGTCTGAAGTTTTCCCTCACCCAGATGAGCCAGAGGCCCCGAAGAACGTGCCACAGGGGAACCCTGCTCCCACAATTTTACTTACCATCTTAAACACAAGCAGCAAATACTGAACAGTGCAGAATTTGTAAAACATTTCTGTGTGCGAGCAGTGCAAAGCTCTGTGAAACTCCTGAAAGTAAATGAGGGAGAATGTAAATGTTTGCTAAAATGAGGGAGAATGTAAATGTTTCCTACTAAAAATGCTAAAGTCCACTTCTAAAATCACTAAACACCAAACTCACCTAATATGATGAAATAACATTTGCTAAACGGGAATCTCTGACCCAGTTTTTCCTCCTGACACTTCACAGCCCTGTTGCTTTCTGGATATTTTATTTCCTATTAATTTTTAGCATGAGGAGTAAAACCTGCCAGGGTTTACAACTCCTGGTAGCTCCAATCTGCATTTCTCTGAGCTTCTGTTTGTGGTCCTGACTGGTTTAATTTTATCCTCGTCTCTCTAATGCACTAAGGTGTGCAAAGCAAGTCCAGCTCACATGGTGAGAACTGCCATCAGCAGAGAGCTGTTTCATTAGTGGTTTTCCCATCAGGTTAGGGCTGGGATAAGCAGCAGCTGTTTCAGTGAATAAACATATGTGGACCTACATCACCTGGACAGACTGCCCTGCCTCATTTACCAGAGTCCAGCAACTGTGAGGCAAAAGTTAGGCCAACTCCAGCACTGTCCACAGCCTGGATGGATTAACTTCTGCAGCCCAGGCTTTGGGACAAGAGCCACCAGCGGTGCCCTGAGCTGGGGACAGGCTCCAGGAGCAGCTCCCTCTCATCTGACCTCTCCTGGACCATAAACACGTGAGGGAGTGACGGTGGCTTGGGAAGATGGTGCACATCAGCTCAGCTCTGGGGACTACACTTCTGCTCTGAGTGCATGGTCAGTGAGTGAGAGCAAGTGCTGCTCAGGAGAGTCTGTGCTGACAAAGCTAAGGCTCGATACTGCCAGCAGCACACAGCTCAGCTCACTCTGCTTCCAGCCCCCTGTCAGCACTTAAAACACTGCTGCCTCCCCAGGCCCAGCAGCACACTCAGAAAATCCTTCTCTCCAGTTTGAAACATCCCCTGGGCTGAGGCTTTTCCTGCCCTGCTCCCCAAATGAGAGCTGCTACTGGAATACAGGAGTTGGGAGAAAATCTGCTCTGTGCTCCTCTTGTCTCATCCCCAGCATCAGCTGAAAGCTCTGAGCTCTGGAAAAAAGCACAGCTTGGTAAAGGTCATGATCTGAATGCAGATTATTCATGGACATGAATTTATCTGATGAATTATTCTAAACATATAATTCAGCTGGCTCTGCTGAGCACGTATGGGATGCGCCTCTGCAGCTACGCTAAATACAAAGCGGGGCATTAAATAAGGACAGTCACTTGCTTGAAAGCAGAATATTTTATTTGCCACAAATATGCTAATTCTTTAATTTTCACACCGTGCTAACTAGAAATACAACCTGAGCGAGATGTATTTTCTTGTAGCTGATTAGTAGGCAGCGTATCACAACCGCTATCCTGGATTTTAGACCTTGATTCGGTGCTTCCTTTAGACTTTTACCTCGTTTTGATCACACAGTAATGGATTTTGACTTGCTTACAAACATGCAGGACAATCATCTGCCAGCCACGTCCCCATGCTGCTCATTATTGGTGCCTACCGAGGAAATTTATTGGCAGGTTTGTCAGAAAACGCAGGTTTTTTTCTTGTGCCTTCTAAACCAATACTCAGAGACAATGAAGAATCAGCAATTTCAGTATCTACCCCAACCACCTGATGAACCTCCTGGTTTCTGGACTTCAGTTTACTGGATTCAGACAAGAAAAGCAAAACCAGAGAGCTCTTATCATTTAGCACATCATCTTCTCTTAAGCTTCACTAGTCCTGCCGTTAATGCTCTATAACTCTCCGTTTTATAAAGGCTATTTGCTGTCACTGTGATCTCTGCTGAGCACAAGCTCCCATGTGGAGGGACCACAGGCATCATTTTCAATAGGATCTGGGGAGGTTAGAAACAATTTATTCTGTCTGTTGTAGGTAGGTCTGGTTAGAGCTAATCTAATTACACAGGAATTACGGGAATCGTCTCCAAGGAGGAAGGCACTAGGCCTCGGTCCAAGAGGAATAAACTACAATTCACCAAAGCAAAAAGGCTCAGAGATACCCACCTGGGACTGCAGCATGTAATTCCTGTTCAGGGGTGCACTTGTGTGTGGTTAATTATACTGATTTTAAGTGCTTTGCTCAAGCTGCTGAATGTTTAAAGCTGAGCTTCAGTGCTTTTAGGAGCTGGGGCAATATGAACATTTCATCTGACATCAGCAGCTCTGTGGAGTCTGGAGTCTCTTTCTTGGCAAATTATAAAAATATTTCCAGGGGCTTTGCATCACACGTGATGTTTGTAACTCCCCTGGTATTCTGCCGTGACAAAAGGAGGATGGGAACATTTGCCATTATCAAAGATTAAAGAGAAATGTACTGTTGCCCTGTGGCATTTGGGGCTATCCATTGTTTTAGTGCTCAAGTCCAACATCAGCCCAGAGAATTTTAGGAGATGAAGAAAACAGGACTACTCTAAGAACAAGCACAACTCTCTGAATAGTTCAAGTGCAGTGTTGGTTCAGGACAAACATTCCATTTAATTCTTATCTTATCCAAACTCCAAATCTCTTTTGTCATCAGTTATTTTCCAAGGCACTGAACAAGAGAGCTCTGAACTTGTGTTTAAAAGACACGGAGACAACACAAAGAGCTTCTGCTGCCCTCCCCAGAGACAAGCCTGGCCAGACTCCTGACAACCTCTAGATACTGGGGAAGTCCAAATCTGGAACAAGCCAGAAGGAAATCCCAAGCCTAGGGAAGCAATGGTGGTATCTAAACATCACAAGTAATTTTGCTGATCAGGGCAGATGAAAATCCTGGATTGGACACACTAATAGGATGTAATTCTGTTGCACATGGCTAAGAGATTTCTTTAGATCTCTGTCAAAAAAAACCCAACTCATGTATAAGGAGCTTTTTTTGTTTGACATATTCTCTTCACCATCTCATCCTGTCACAAAATAATCAGAAACAAAGCCAGGTGGTTTTTTTGGCCATGCCCAGTCCTTGTTTCTCTTTAGAAAAATTTGATGTAATCATCCCTTTTAAAAATTCACATCTATTAAAAGGAAGCTGATCAGAAGGAAGAGTCACTTTCACATGTTTTCTTGGTTCTGAGAAAACGGTCCAAAAGACATTTTTAAAATTCAAATAAAAAATACTTAAAGTTAGAGAAACTTTTTTTTTTTTTTAATGGGAGGAAAACATTAATTCTGGTGCTGTAAACAAAATTAACTGGTCAGCAAAAATGTCCAGACTCTAGTTCTACTTGCTGATTGTAAATCTCACATACTTCCGATTCTTCTCTTCATAATCACTTGTTGACAGTAATTTTCCCATTCCTAAGTAAGTAATTTGTTCTGGTTTTTGGTCCCCCTCCCCCCCGAAACAGAAACACAAATACCTGGCATGTACGTAGGTCACTGTGGGCTGAGTATCTAGTGGGAGATGTCCCTGCCCACAGCATGGTGGTTGGAACTATACGACTCTTAAGGTCCTTTCCAACCCATTCTATGATTTCCACATCAGCATGCCACGAGTCCTGCAAGTTCTCACCTTCTCCTGGGCTGTGCTGGTAAATCCTGCCCCTGAAGGATGCATGCGGGACTTTTTCCCTTTCCACTCACACTGAGGAAGTGACCACAAGTGTACTCTAGCATGACTGACAGGCCTTTGAAGTTCCTCGGGCTGTTCCTCTCTGTGTTTTCTGTAAGGAAGGATCCCCTAGCCTTGTATCAGCTGAGAGCAAGATGCACTTTTACACCAAGAAAAGTAGCCTGGACTGACTCAAGGTACCTACACAAAGTAAAAAATCATAAGGGCAAGGTTTAGGCATGAAATCATCATTTTTCTTCTGGTCAAAGCACCACCAGTTGTAGTAGTGTTGTAGTGGGAAGGCACACAGAGCTTCCCCAAGCCCCGTGAGGATGCTATGGGAAGTTTCAGGATGATAACATTCCTTCCCTTGTTGGAAATATGAAGGTCTGGGGCTTTCTAATCTAGATCTTAGTGTTCCACTTATATCCTCCATGGTCCAAAGATAAAATGGATACAGTGGACTTCAAGAAAGAAAACAAGAGAAAGATTACACCTTCTGCTAGATAACCCCTTCCACCTTTATTGCCCCCAAATCTACTTGACCTCATCATTTCCACAGCACATCCCTCAAAATGCAGGAGGTGTTGTGCTCACACATGTGCCAAGAGCAAGTCTGAGGGACACTGGGGTCTTTGTGGGCACAAATACACACCTCCAGCTTTTCACATAGACCCTGGTGGGGTTGTGCACAGGAAAGACAAGCCCAGCAGATTCTGGATGATGTGGGACTTGGAACAAAACATCAGCTATTTCAGTGGAGTTAAGTCCAAAAGCACTGACAGTTGTAATTCCCAGCAGGACATGTTATGCTATGGAGCGTACGTGTGGGAAATAAAAGATCAAGTGAAAAGATAAAACTGCTTCAGAAAACATCTTTATCCAGCCAGCAGAGCATCAGCTGCTCAGCAATGGGCTGCACTGGCTAGTGTGTGAGATCTGAGAGGCCCTTGGGGATTCTACTGAAAATACCCTGAGCAGGGCACAAGTACAGGTGCTTTGGGCATGAGCATTTTTGGCTTTGCTTTCAGAGGGAAAGGGAAAGAGGAAGAGGAAGGAAACAAGTGCAACAGGAAGGAGAGGAACAGCAGAACGAGGCGGTGGCACGAGTAACAGGCAGCGGTTTATAACTTCCTTGGGAGGCTTTTCCAAATCATCTGTTGTGCAGCTCAAACAGCAGTGGAGGTTTGTTTGGCTGTATCACACACAGACACATAAGTGCACGTACATTCAAAGCTGTTTGCACCCACCTCCTTCATCCCGAGCTGTGGGACTGTTTCAACAACCACATCTGCGCTGATTTGGTTTTGCGCTCGGTGCTGAACAGCCAAGACGGTGACAAAATTCAGATTACTACAAGCAGCTGAAAGGAGAAGCTGCTCTAATTCCATGGAAACTTCTCTTACAATAAATAAATTAATATGAGCTGAGCTTCACAGCTTTTTGTGCTATATGGTGAAGTCAGAAATAAAAATGTGAAGAGTGTCCCTAAGATACATTTGCACCACTGTTCTGTGCTGACTTGAGAGAGACAGACCAGTGCTTCAACTCCGTAATCTCTGGCCAAAAGAGCTCTGGAGAAGAGAAATCAGGTGCTGCCCTCCCTTCTACAGACCCCCAGCAGTTCAATGTGGGATTTGTTGGCTTGTGTGTCCCCTTGGAGCTCATTAACCACCATGCTCTGGGTGGCGACGAGAAGGCTCTTAAAAGCCTTGCCAGATCTACTGCACTTTGCATCCCTCACCCTGTGTTTGGGCTGGGTCAGAGCCTGCATCTGCAAAACCATTTGCTGCTTCTCCCCAGCTCCTCCTGCAAACCAGGTTTGCCTCAGGGCAGCACCAGTCCCTGCTACAGATCAATGTTCAGAGCTACTTCTCACTCAGGTGACAACCAGCTGTACTGAACCCAGAGAGACTGAAAGCAGTGAATTAAGGAGAAAAACTCAGAGGAAAAAGTCTTCCTTCTCAGCACAGCTGCATGGGAACGACATGTTGAATTTACACCCACAAAATCACATAATAATCACTGCCCAGGCCCATTTGCACAGGAATTGCAATGAAATGGTTCGAGGAGGAGGAAGAGTCTCACACAGTAGGTTTTCTAGTCAGCTTCTCCATCTTAAGCTCCTCTTTCCTCTGCAGCAAAGACCACCCCCAAGCTCCTAACTTTCTCCAGCCATCATCCTGCGGACCTGCCCCAGCTCTGTGGGATGCCACAGATCACGATGGGCTGTGGGAGCTCTGTGTTCCACACCCATTCCTGTCACTGGGACCACACCAGTGGGTGCCAGCAGGCACGCAGCAAAGGTGCCACCAGCTGCCCAAACAGCCCCACGAGCACCACTTCGTGGCTGACTCCACAATAGTTAATTCTTTCTTCAGATCCACCAGAATAAACTCTCAGTAGTTTTCCAGTCCCTCCTGTCTGCACAAGAGAAAACTCCTCAATTCCCTAAATCAATGGACAACTGCTGTGTAGGTTCAGCTGGGACCAAGCCACAGCAGCTGCACCCACAGAGGTGGGACTGTCCCCTGCTGTCCTGGGGAGCTTCAAAGCCTGCGAGTGACCACACCAGGGCAGCTAAGGTGCTTCACTTCAAACACCAATACAAACTCCCAGCTTGAGGCATTAAAATTGAATTACCAGGGACAGCTGGATCTGGGCGAGGGTCTGACTCTGAGGATCCAGAGAAAAACCACTGCACTCAGCAGCAAGCTGTCCGGTGTGGAGGAAATGGACTCAGGCCAAATATTATTTATGTAGCTTAAGGTCTCACAGATTTCACTCTATCAGGCTTGGGCAGCCAAGCAACCAACCCCAGGCTTGCAGCCTGCAGTCTGTACCCATGGGGACAGCCCTGGGTCCTCGATTCGGGGGAGCTGCTTTGCCATTTCTGTGCTTCTGGGGAGAGAGCCAAGCTCTGCCATATGGGTGACCCACATTTTAGGGGTCGCACATGGCAGTGGGACAGGAGGACACAGGTCCCTGTGCACAGGTCCCTGACACAGGGCTGACTGCTGCTGCTGGTGAAGCATCCCCCAGCCCATGACTGGCTTCCAGCAAGCGTGCGGGTGACAGATTTCACATTTTCTGTTGGAAATGAAATTCAATCTCACAGAAATAATTGTGTTTGTTTTCCCTACAGGTTCCAATCAGGCATAGCTAGCTATTGAAAAAGCCAAATACTCATCAAATTTGCCTCTCCTCTCATTTCCAATGCCATAGGTTGCAAATTTTTCTCCTAGATGGGTGGTGCAAACTGAAATACTTGGGCATCAGCTGTGTCAGTTTTCAGTGAATCAGATCAAAACTGAGAGGGGAGAGGGGGCAGATACCTTTATATATACAAACAGTAATTTTTAAACAGCATTTTTGTTGCACTGAAAAGATGGGAAAAACTGAGCAGCTCTGAAACTGAGTTTGGAACGTGATCTCAGTCTAATACTTTATCACCAGCAAACCTACAGTTATTTTAAGGGCTGGTGCTGTTTCAAAAGCTGACACATATTTTCCAGGTAAGGGGTTAGTGGTGCCATGCAACACCCCAGGCTGGTCCCTGCAGTGTGGCACCCAGCCTGCCACCACCCCCGGCCCTGGGGCAGCCAGGGTGCAGCTGGGGATCTGCCACCCCAAAACGCATCTCCCAGCCTGGCCCGCCCTTCGAAGGGGCGTTTC
>VWZY01012091.1:322788-376832 GCA_013399075.1 Chloroceryle aenea
AGAGAGGTGGAGAGACACGGTCATGGCATGGCTTTAAAAAATATAATTAATGAAAATAAAAGAATCAATTCAAAAATGCTCTTGGGGAAAAGCAGCTCATGGCACGGAGCCTCCTTGGGGCAGGAACTGTCCAGAGGCTGGTTTTGCACCTTCCCCGGTGGGAGTAAAGCAGAGGAGCTGCTCTGGATCTGAAAATCCCCCCAGTAAGCTGGCAACACTCTGCTTATCCAGGAAAAAAAAAAAANTTAACAACAAAAATGAACTTTTTTTAGTTATTATTTAGGGGGTTTTTAACAAAAAGATGCAATCACTAACTGTATCATATATTTGGTGGGTTTGGGGTTTTTTGCCATCTTGAGGGAAATGTTGAGAAACAAATCTGGGTGGATTTGGTTAGAAGTATTTGGGAAACTGCCCCAAGGCTTGGCACAGCCCTGCCACTCTCAGCCAAAGCTGCTGAGACTGAGAAGAGCCTTTGTGGGCAGGTGCATTTCTGTGTATGGGATTTTAGTTTTCAGAAGCAAACTCGAAGTCATTTAAAAAATACATTTTAGAGATAAGTGGAGCATTTTCCTAGATGCTTTGCCATTCCCAGAATCCCTGGCATTTGAGGGTTTAGCTGCATCAATACAGAGAATAACACAGGGACATCAAAGGCCAAACAGAAAACCCTGTTGCAACCAAAGCAGTCAGCAGAGCCATTGCTGGTACCTTCAGCAGAGCTGATATTTCACAGCATTTACCTAATTTTTGTGGGATTAAAAAGATCTTGAAGAAAGTCTCAGCAGTCATGGCTCCCCTGACACCCACAGCACTGCACAGAGGTGAAAGGATCATGGAAGAGAGGCACCTTTTTCAGTCGGGTTTCACGGGGGCTTGTCATTTAGAATTGCAGAGCCTTGTGAAATGACAACGGTCTCGCCACCCTGAACACTTCTGATTTACAGCCAAGAACCCCAGAATGAGGCTTTGTGATCTGGTTCTTATGCAGATATGTCCTTATGTCTAACACTGTCACAGAGAGTTTTCCTTGAATATTAAAAAAAATATTAAAAGATATTTTCTTGTTGTTACTTGGTTTTGGTGTTTGTTTGCCACAAGTAGAAGAAATCCTTGTGCCTGGCTTGGGTACTGGTTTCTACAGGGAAAACATTCACATTTGTGTCACCTCCCAGCCCTAATTGCTTTACTGACATCGTGATCCTCTCATTAAATCTCTCATTTGAAAGTTTTCTGAACCTTTCATTGCTCCTGAAACTACTTGCAAGGGAGAGATCTGCTTTACACTTCCACCATCTTTCCCTTAAGCTGCAGAAGTTTAAGACAATTTTCCTCCATCCTGCCCTGGTAAAATGTCTGTACAAGATGTCCATAATGTTCTGCAAGTCAGTGCTGGTCATGCTGGAAAGACTGTCCTGCATAAAGCACTGAAATTCAGTATCTGAGTGGTGGCAAGGGCTCACATGGTGAGAGATGTCACTTCACCCACAGCTCTACCCTGCAGCAGGGTCCCAGAGCTTCTCCAGGTCAGTGAGAGCAGCTCTCCAGAGCTTCTGGGAGAAGCTCCTCTAGGCATTTCTGGTCTAGCATCATGAGTAACAAGGATTTGTGCATTCCCAGCCCATGTCTGCTGGAGGTGCTGGATTAGCTCCAAACATCCCCAGGGAGTGGTAGGAAACAGCATTTCTCCATCTCTCCTCTTCTTTCCCAGTTTCTCTGTTGATGGCTGTGCCTGTTTGCTTCACGAGTCGCCTGGTGGTGTCCTCTAGTGGTTCCTTCTCGCACAAGAAACACCAGCTTCCTTGGCTAATTTATGTCAGCTCTGCTGAAAAAGCATTTGGGGGAAGGAAAATCACAAACTTTTGACTCAAAGGAATAAAAACCATAGATTATGCTCCTCTCCTTCATTTCTCTGCTTAAAAGTTACAGCAAAATTCAGACCATCTTAAGGAAATTTTATGGAAGGTAACAAACAGCAGCATAATTCAATATTTTTGAAGTGATGGCTTTCTATAAATACAGAAAAATATATATATATATCAGAAATGGCCAGTAGAACTATTAATTAAAAAGTGAAAGCAGATAAATAATGGATAGCAGTGTCATGTATTCATTAAGATTCTACAAATGAAAAATCTCTCTCCTGGTTATTCCTTTGATGAATTTAGCCCAAATATACTTGAACTGCAACATAAAAAATTCAGGATGCTCGTATTTCATTCTATATCAGCCGTTCTCAGATCCCCAAATCTCAAAGGCAAGAACTGCAGATGTCTAATCACAGCACTGCTACTGACCTCTTTCTCTAGCCTTAGACAAGTCATTTAACCTGCCATGGTCTTAAGACAAAAATGTCTCTAATAAACCTTTATGAAGTTGTGCATAATTTTGTGAAGTTGAGGGACCTTTGTAAGGAGAGCAATTAGCTAGCAGGGGGTCAGGCCGTGGACAGAAAGGTCAGTGTTTGGTCCAAGGACTCCTGAGAGCTGAGCCTATGTCTTGTTCATTCAGGGCATCATCTTAGAAAGACAAGAAGGTCCCACACCTCCTGCTTCTTCTGGCTGTTTGCTTGGTGGAGATCCCATGGACTTGTAACTGAAAACTAGCAGGCAGAAATCCATTCAGCTCACCCTGTCCTGGCTCTTCACAAACACCTTTCTTCCTTACTCTGTTTTCACTTTAGATACAGAGATACCAGCTAGAGCCAAACCAGCTTTGCTGCTGGCATCTGCCCCACCAGCAAGATCAGTCACACTGCTGTGGTCCACCCCTGCCTTTAGCCCAGGGGTCTGGCTCTCCCTTAACATCATAACTGCAGGCTGGCAGAGAACACTTCCCATTTATAGGCAAGTTCCTTACCTTGAAGTTCAATGATTACAGCAAATTAAGTTCCAGTATAGAGATCCCAATGCAGCAACAGAGGGACTGAGTCAAGCAGCAAGGAAGGGAGCCACGAGGAAAAGGTGACTTGGACAGCTGTGAAGGAGAAGCTTCTCTCCATTTATTCTGCAGTGCTCACAGCAGTAGAGGTTCCCCAAAGCCACCACAATGACATGCTTGCTTCTCCTGTGGAAGACAGTCTGACATTGTTTACTCAATCAATGGCTTTTCTTCTTTTCACTTACTGACAACATTTCATACCCACAACCATTTCAACCCACAATACCAACATCTACAGGACCTTTTGGAGACCAGCCCACAGCTTCATAGTAAGAATGGCCATAACATGCAGTCCTTGTCACGCTACTGTCACCCTCAACAGGATTTGATCTGAAGACTCAAACCACCAAGGTCTGTGGTGACCTTTCTCTAGCAGTCTACAACTTCAAGCTCTGGTCAGAGGAATAACCATCTGCAGGAGATGGGGGCTTTCCTCTAACCACTTGTGCTCAGCACAGGACCATCAGATACTGGATGTATTTTAGGGCCCTGTCAAGCAAAGGAAGCACAGGGGAACAAGAATACATAGGACTGCTGGAGGGAGACAGAGAAGAGAGCTACAGCCCATAAATCCCAGATTAATCTCTCTTTGTGCAAGGTCGATTAAAGACAGGAAAGAATGGGCCCACTTGCTGCAGTGCATAAATACATTTGAAGCTAACCTACAGAGGGGATGTGGATAACACTCTCAAGTTGCTGCTTTGATAAAATGTTTTGCAAAAGCACCTAAGCCCCAGAACCCAGCATGTCACCAAAATCCAAGGGTGGCCTTGTCAACCTCAGTGCTAAAACCTCAACATCACCTCAATGCTAAAAAAAACCCCTCCAGACCCACCAAAAAAAGACAAAATGAACAAAGAGAAAACCCCAGCAAAACAATTGCCATGTCACTAGTCTACAACTCAAGTAGCTACAACACACCATGACTTGGTCGCAGAGCTTCAGCCGTCACTGTCACCACAGGTGGGTCCTCCTCCCACCCCACCAGTGGTTCAAGGTGCTGTGAAGAGAACGGGCAGGAGGACAAATGGGCCCCAAAAGCCTCCAGCCACAGCTAGTGGATGTTTCAGCCCAGCGATGCTTTTGTTGCTCACACAGAAAAGGCTTTCACTAAACACTGAAATAAGGTTCCTGAAGTGTACCGGCAGCTGTTAATAGAAGAGATGCTTTCCCCTGGGGTTTGTCAGCTCTGCACTTCAAAGCTCATTTTACACGCAGGCCGACGCTGTATTTTAAAAAGCGAATGTTAACACGAGCTCTTTAGTCAGATGAATAAAAGTACCAGGAATAAAAGTGCCTTCTCCTTCCCCCTCCCATCATATTTTACAAATAAATAAATAAATGGATGCAACACCAGCAGCCTCTGCTGGATTTCACATTACAATCCTTCTGCTGATGCATTTTGCTCCCTGGATTTGAGGCTGCCCCACCAGCATCACCCCTCTACTCTCCTGGCTGTGAATACCCCTCTCAGGAGCAGCAATCAGGTCCCACCTCAGCACACGTGAGGTCTCCCAGGCACGACCCCACCTGCAGCTTCACAGACAGCCCAGAGCACTTCAGCAGGGCCATCCCAAAGAGGCAGGCATCAAACACTTCAGGTTAAGACATCCCCAAGGCACCTCAAAGCTCCCAGGGTGTGTCCAGCTGGTATTTGCTGGCAGCAAAGTTTAGGAAATACTTTACGAACAGAGATGGTGGTCAGGTGGTCTTATCACCATCCAAGTACTCTTCCTTCCCATTCAAATAGAAGTTTAGAGGCTAATCAAAGACTGTACCAGCACCCTGGTTCCTCAACAGAGACACAGGGAGACAGGAACAAACCATTCTAGGGTAGATTAAAATCCCAAGCTTTACGAGTGGGATTTTTTCCCATAATTGCAAAACAGAAAACAAGACCAACTGACACAGACCAAGGAAGGAGATTCAATCATCAGTGTGCCCAAAGGGTGTTTGACTACCTATTTTTTTTTCTATTAGACAAAGGTTGATAATGCTGGATCTGAAGCCTGCAGCCCAGACAAGGTGAGGGGCTGGAGATGCCCATTTCCTGCTGTGCATTTATCTCATACCTCTTGCTCAAGTTGCTCTGCAGCTGCCATTATCTCAGGCTTTTCTTCACTGCCAAGCTCTCCAACTGCTCCTGTTCATACTAAGTACGAAAGGCAACATGGACCCACCAGCCCAGCATAGGTATGGTGATCCAGAGCTATCTCAAATCCTTTTGCTACACAATTTCATGCCTAGAGATGCTCCTGGGCAGCCTACACTCAGTAACATCTCCCAGCCCTGGAGCAGAAAGGAACTGCTTTCTCATCTCACAGGAGACAAATACCTTCATCCTCCCTTCTAACAACCCTTGGCTTTGGATAAGGCCCAAGTCCCCACTAACACAGTCTTCCAGCTGAAGCACAACATCAGCACATTAACTTCACCTTTGGCTTTCCTTGCCTGGACTTTTCAGAGGTTGACTCCTGCAACCACCAAGATCAACAGCACCTCCATGGAGGTTGTGTCCTTCAAGAAGATGCCAGGCCCAGCAAGCTGCATCAAGAGAACCCAGCTCACAGCCTCCACATCACCAATGGTGGAAAGGTTCTTCAGGCTCCGTGAGCCACAGCTGGGGTGAAGACACCTGATTTAAGGGCTGCAGCACTGCAGGCAGCAGCACGGCTCAAACAAAACTGGCTGACTATGCATGCAAAGAGCCAAGCTCCTTTTACAACCAGAGGAGAAACCAACTTTAATTCAGAGTGTATAAATTAAGAGCTGCCTACAGGTAGGAATAAACTGTTCAGGGAAGATGGAGGGTCTCAAGCAAAGGACAATTCTTGAAGCCATGTAATCAAAAGAGAATGAAAAGTATATTATTTTTAGTTATTTGGGCAGTTAATTACAATGATATATATGTACATTAGGCTTATATTTATGGTAATTGCTGAATAATTTATATCACCATGCAGTTGACAGAAACTGTATAAAGAAATGGGAATGATTTGAAATTATTTTAAGTGCTTTGAATGTGTGAGAAATGTTTTTAAGATATATTGAAAGATTCTAAATCTAATTATAACACTAAGTTACAGAAGGCTCTGTTTGGGCTAATTTTTTTTTTCTAGCAATTAGAAAGTGGTTGATGATGCAATTATGCTCTTATGCAAGGTCTTTGCAACCAAGATTATTTTTTTATTGAAAAATAATCAGAAAACATAATATGAGTAAAGTAGTTATATTCAGTTTTTTCTGTGGTTTTCTCTGGACACATTTTGTAGCTCCAGTGCAGGTCCTTGCCCAACAAAACAGGTAAGGGGAAGTGGAGAAAGAAAAAAAAAAAAGGAAGGAAAGCAGTCAAGACAGGCAATTAATGCATGGTAACTCCTCTCAGAGAGGATTATCCCAGTCTCCATCAGAGAAGCATGCAGTTAAGGTTCGTTTCAAGAGGCAGAATAATCTCACGGCACAAGAGTAAGAAGATTAAAAGTCAAAAGACAGAATAAAAATTCTTAATGACATTTTGTTTGTTTTCCAGATCTCCTGATTTAGAGATTATGATTCAGTGGGTTGTAGGGAGGTGTGTGTCCTTTTTTTTTTCCTACCCCTCTTCAGTCCCTGAGCTGTGATCACTGTGGCTGCTGGAGCAGCAACCAAAAGCTCTTTGGAAAAGAGGCTCTTTAGACACAGACCAGGGCCAAGCTCCCTCACTCAAACATCCAAGAACCTGCCCTGGCTTTCCCTTGTGCCCTGTGGGAATCAAGCTGATCTCAGCCAAGCCGGCTAAGCCCAGGAACCTGGAACAAGAGAGGCAAAGGAGGTGTTTATATCAAGGTCCAAAGGAAGCAACTCTCCAAGTCACCTTGAAGCTGCTCTGTTCCTTCCAAGAGCTGGCAGGTTGTACTAGCTCTGCCTTCTCTGCTTTTTCCTTTGCTTTTCCACATGGACCAGACTTCCAGCAGATCTGGTGGGCCAGGCTGCCCAGCCTATCAGCTTTGCCAGTCATCTTTGAAAAGGATCATTGAGATAATTAAGAACAGCTAGAATTTGAATAGCTAAGATTTATCACTGGGTCAGGAAATAGTAGATGAAAAATCAAAGAGCACACTATCACTCACCAATAATAAATGTTTCTCTCCGGAAAATGAAAATCTTATGCAAAGAGGCATTCATTATCATCCATCATGGGTGCTTCTGCAGAGTCAGTCTTTACTGTACCCTGGGATGACATGATCCCAGAGATACAGCAGTCTATCGCTTGTTTCAAAATGAGCAAGTTCTCCTTTAGTCGTTATGCCAGGCTGACTTCCCTCGCTCAGTTACAGCAACTGCACCTCCACTGAATTCTGTGACGTTACTGCTGCTGAATTCCATCAGCAGGAGAGAGCTTCAGGACTGCATAGCCACAGGCTGGGATCTTCAAGAGACTCTGAGAGCCTCAGACCTGTTCTACTGAAAGATTCAGAGAAGTTTAACATAATACTGAAGCAGCCACTGAAACACTGGAGCTCAGAGAATGCCATCAGACTCAGTGCTGAAGACTGGAAACCAACATCAGGCTCCTCTCCAGAACTGCCTTTGGGGTTGAAACCACAGGGATCTGTTGGGCATCACCACACTGCAGGTGCCAGGCTGCACTTCCTTCAGCAACCATCAGCTGAGGGCTGCAGATCCTCTGTGTTGCCTTGCTGTTCAGAGCCCACACGATGCCTGCACAGTCCATCCGAGAATCCCTTGGCAGTCCCAAATTGCAAAATAAGAGCACTGCTTGTCCAGTGATTTGGGAGATGTGGTGCTGAGCTGGTATTGCACCTGCTGACACAAGGATCCTTGCTCTGCAGTGCACATGGAAGCAATCACAGTTGCTACCATTTCTGGTCGCTTTTGTTTACTAGCATTTACTGGTTTTAATATCAATTTTATTGAGGGGTTAGTGTTGTTCTAGAATGCTAGGTCAATAAAAAATATGTTGATTCACCAGAATAAAAGACCTAGCATTTAGAAATTAGTTATCAAACAATATATATCCAGATTTCCATGTCTTCCCACAATCACCTCAGCTTTAGAAATAGGCAGACACTGTTACCATGGTCAGTGGCCAATACCCAGTTTGTTAAAGCTGGGCAGAAGAAGAGCAGCAAAAACCCCCGAGCCCTGTAACTTGAAGCAGTCATTCCTTTTCTCTTCATGCTCAGAGATGTGACCAGCTAAGAAGAGTGGCAGGAAATTCACATCGTGAGCAGCTCTGCTGGGTAACTAGCTGGAAGCATCGACAGCGTTTGCAAGAATCGTGCTGGCAGAAGTGCCTGGAGACCTGAGGTAGGTACAGAGCAGATGATGCAGATGTACAAGGAAATATTGAACTGTGAGGAAGATCAGGCAGAAGACAGCTAGCACCAGCATGAGGTGATGCAGGCCATCAGAAGGACAGCCTGGAAGCAAAGCAAGGAAGAAAAGTGGAGCAAAGCAGAAGGAAGTGAACTGTGCAAAGCACCACGCTCAGTGCGATAAGATGAAACAATCCAGCTGTGTTTTCCACCGGTACCAGTGGAAACTGACACCACTTCAGTCTGAAAGCATGGAACTGATGTAGGTGGGATCAAGCTCAGGATTTGTTTTACCATAGCACCAGCACCCCTGGGTATGTGCCTCCTATGTCCATGCAATACCTCTTAAGAATAGCACCAACTGAATCCCATCTCCGGGGAGCAGTGCAGTGCAAAGAGCAGCCTGCACAGGCTTGGAAACCAGGCTGGCCCAGAGATGCTCTGAACTACAGCTTCTGGTGGAGACCCAGAGTCAGGAGTCTGCTCAGCACAGATGGAAATTTGAGATTCTGGGATTCAATCACGTGTAGCCTCCAAAAGTGGCTGTGTTATTTACAGATGGAGCAATCTAAATCACCAGCAACTCTCTGCTGGTCCGTCTGCACAGCACTGTTTAGCTGGCATCTTCCTGCCTTCACACAGTTGCTGAGATGGCCTCTGTTTTCTTGGGCGAGGTTTTCTTAGACACGTTTTGTTAGGGAATCCAATCAACTACTTTTTCATTTTTCAAATACAACAAAACCCCGGAGGCTGTGCAGAGAATGAGACGTTCCAATGAACTCTTGAAATTAAGTATGAGAGAGGCCTGGACAGCAGCTGGAAGCGTTGGCAACCAGAAAACATTTGCAGGCAAAGGAGTGATGAGTCAGACAGCTTAAATGACTCCAACTTTACCCGAATGAAAGTCTGAAGGAGAGTTAGGAGAACTTATTTTAACAAATTGGAGCAGATTGTCAAGAGATGCAGTAGCTTTTCCATCACTTTGGATCTTTCAGAGAAGATTGAATTTTATATACACACATTTTCATTCCAGGTCAACCAGAAGTTATTGGGATGGATACATCACCAAATGAAATCCTATGACTCGTGTTATACAAGAAGTTAGCCTGGGTTATAAAATTAATCTCTCTGCTTCTCCTAAAAGCCTGTGTCTGAACTAACAACTTCATTTGGAATAGAGGTAAGGTGGAAAAAACAAGCAAACAACAAAATAAAGAGACTTTATTTCAATTATAACAGCAATTCAGCCTGTGAACCTAGTGAAATCCAAGACAAACAAATATGGTTTTATATATATTAAATAACAATTTACAACCACTGAAGTTTAAATAGTAATTCATCACAATTGCAAATAAATTATGGTATTCCATATAACGATTTTAAGAGGCCACACTTACTATCTGATAAAGAACACAAGCCAAGAAAGGATCTGCAAGCTCCCAGACTGCTGAGACAATGAATTCCTGTGAAAAACAAGTAAAGAAAAGCATTCAAGACCTTTCTGTAATGTCTGAGAGAATTTTCCTAACACAGAACTAGGTACCAGTCCTAAGGACTGGAGAATTTCTAGAATGCTTTTTATTTCATGGAATTTTCATTGTCCAACCGCTTTGAAATTTTTCCAGCAGGATTTTTGAGTTTCGTGGTCTTTTTCTCTAAGTGCCTAGCAACCTTGGATGGTTCTGCTTTTGGTACTCAGCTCTGCGGTTGTGCACAGCAGCTGGAGTAGCACAAGGGTCACCATGAATCGTGAACAGTTTTTAGAGAGCATAAAATTTAACAGACCCAAGGAATATGACAGCAGGGGCCATAAATATAAAAATTAACTACGGGAGCACTCTGTCATTAAACAGGGATCAGGGAACAAGCTAAAAAAGCTGGCATTAGATGGGGAAGCCATCAGAGTAATTGAGATAATTGGCGAGCTGTGGTGCTGACCAGTTCACTGGCTCACGTGAGCAGCCTGTGCATGAGTTCACGGGCCATGTCAGCTTTGGGTTATGCAGTTGTTCACTGCCTCATGTCAACACTCATGTTTCTGCAAGTGCACAGCACTCAGGAGCTGCATTTTATGTTTGCAGGAAAGCTCAGGCTGCCTTGAAGATACCAGAGCAAACCATCACTTTTTATTTAAACTACACATGTAAGCTTCCCCTGTGCTCCCCATCTTCACAAACCTGGCTATAAAGGCTGTCACTAGGGGCTTAAGAGGTGAGGCATCTTCAAGAAATTGGGTTTCTGTTACTGCCCGACCAGTTCAAAATCCAAATGATTTTGAAAAATCTAGCCCTGTGTTTAGTTCGATAACAAATTCCCAGCTCTGCAGAACAAGCAGTCACCACACAACACTGACTGGCTGAAAAAAGCCCAAAGCTCCATTGTCTGCAGAGCTTGAAATGGCACATCGTGACCTGACAAGGAGCTGCTCAAAGCAACAGGGCTGAGAAAGCATTTGGCTGGGAGACAAAAGTCACAAAGTGGCTGATAGGATACAAACAGCATGACTTGCCTGAAAACAGAGGTCTACCCAGGCTGAGATCCACAAGGCAGGAGACAAGGCAAAACCATATGGAAATGACAGGCAAACCATGAGAGGCAGTGGTAAGCAGGTGGATAGATAAACATCTTGGATAGGTGAAGGATGTTTAGATGAGAATCCAGACAGCAGACCATGCATTGCAAGGGAAAGTTGTCTACATCACCCAGGAAAGCACAGTAGTTTCCCACCTCTCCAGCCAAGCTGTGCAGCAGTCTCTTCTGTAGCAAAACTAACTCACAGATTCCACAGTGAAGGGGAAAAAAAAATAAAATTCAAAATGGTAAATCACGGAACCACAGAATGTTAGGAGTTGGAAGGGACCTCGTAAGATCATCCAGTCCAACCGCCCTGCCGGAGCAGGATCACCCAGGAACATGTCCAGGTGGGTTTTGAATGTCTCCAGAGAGGAAGACTCCACAACCTGCTTGGGAAAACTGTTCCTGTTCTGTCACCCCCACTGTGAAAGAGTTTTTTCTTATGTTTAGATGGAACCTCCTCTGTTCCAGCTGGCACCCGTTGTCCCTTGTCCTATCACTGGACTTCACCAAATTGGGATGTTTAGTCAAAATACTAAGTTTGGGAGTCCGAATACTAATGCTATGAGGATCTTTTCAGAGGTAGGAGATCAAAAGTCTCAGAAAGCCACAGTTGGCCCAAGAGACTCCTGTATCAAAAGCCAGTTTCCCAGGTTCCTGGCAAGGAGATATCACTGACTCTCTAACTTCTGGACCATGTAAGAGCCTACAAAATCTTCTCACAATCTACTGTGCTAAGAATTGGCCTCTGAGGAAGACACCATGCTCTCTTGATGCATTAGCTTTCACTCCTGATAGAACAATTTCTTGTGCCACATTTTCCATATGACTTTGTTCTCTGGGCCATATCTTTAGGATAAGCTACTGGAAATCGGCAGACATCCCATGAAAAGCAAAATCATATCAGTGGAAGGCAGACACAAATGAAAGAAGCGCTCACACTGCTGTCATCTGCTGAAACCAAATAGTTTTATCAGGATAAAGAAAAGCAACAGCATCCCTCAGAAGAAAACGCTCATTCCTCTGTACCCTGGCTATCAGAGCAAGCACCAACAACGAGACAAGGATCAAAGTCCTTTTACATTTCCCACAATCATTACTGCAGCCCAACATGTGCCAACATGCGGCTCCAGGGGATTATCCAGCACGGTAAATCCATTCCCAGTTAGCCCTGCTGAACCACCAGGCGGATGGACCAGACACTTTCCCCACAGCTTCACCGTGCGTCAGCACCACGCTGCTGCGCTCCACCTTGGACGATGCCCAGGACAGGGAACTGCAGGACACTTCAGGGAAAGGTGTTCTATCGAATGTGTGTTTAAATGGCAGCCTCCGACCTGCCAGCAGATGCCAGCTAACTCACACTGGGCACCGAGCCATTCCACTACGAGCCCATGGTGATGCCTCGCTCACCAGCGCTATAAACCTAAGGACAGAATTTACTCTAAAACAAACAAAAAACAATCCAACCCCAAAACAAAACAAAGACAGAAAGCTGAATTTGTGGTGTATTTTACAACACTCGGGGAGAAAGAGGAGAAATAATAAATCTGGGAGCTAGTAGCCACAGCAACAAATTGCATTTCTCCTCTGGATGGTTTTTCCACCCTAATCAACAGCAATTACCAGGCACCTTGGGGTAATATAGCAAAGTTTATGTTGCTTCTATGGCAAAGTTCTTTTCAGAAGACTAAATTATTCCACGTCTGTAAGGTGCTGATTCATTACAGCACGTTAGTGGGGATCTGATCACGACAGCCAGTGAAAAGACAAATAGAAAAGCCCTGGACAGAGCTCGTCCTGCTCTGTTGGGTTTTTTCTGATACCAATTAAGAGCCCAGCACACTGAGCTTGGAAGAGAGATGCCTTCCCTGGCTCTTAGGAACAGGGGAAAGGAAGCAAAGATAAAAGTGTTTGGAGGAAGCAATTGGGGGTGAAAGGAAAGGCAGACTCATACCTGACAACGTCAGTCTCAGTAAAGGCTGTGGCTGAGAAACCATCTATATGCTGCGTGAAAAAATAATGAAGGAATAGCTGTGCTTCCTTCTGCTCTTCAAAGGCTGCCACCAAACCACTTCAAATTCTCTCTGTATCGCTGCAGTGCCAGCAGGTCTAACAAGGGACTCGGAGTCTGGTTTCCATAGTTTTTATCCAAAGGAACTTTGTGAAGAACAGAGGTTGATTTGCTTTCAAAACATCCACGTGGATACATCACCGACCACCTACCTCCACACATTCAGAGACTAGCTCAGCAGTGGACAAGGTGTCACACGTATTGCTCTGTCCTAGGGCATGGTACAACCACTGCAGCATCTTGCCATGCACTTTGCAAAGGGCTTTAAAGCAGAACCTAATGTAGGACAGAGCGAGGACTAAACCACACATGGCAGGGCAGACCCTCCCAGCTCCAATGTGACCCAGCAGCTGTCACTGCTGGATTTTACCCACGTTTGCTTTTGCTACCTTTTAGGCCCTCAAGGTTTTCTGTTTCCAAGGGAATGACCTTCAGGTGCCAAGCTCCCAGCTAGAACCACCGGTGTGACAGCATGCCACATGCTGGTGCGTTCATCTAGCCGGTGGGAAAAGCTGTGGGAAATCCTCCTGTCCAAAAAGGAGATTTATCGCACCAATACAAAGTCTCTCCAAGACAGCACAGCTTCCAGCATGCTCTCAGCAGGCAGGTCAGCCCTGCAGGCTGCAAGTATGTGCTAATGAGAAGGCAGAGGTGGTGGAAAGAGCCATCTCCATGCCACACTTAATTTTTAAACTTGATAGAAGGGATTTGTTAGGTTTTCTAAATATTTTGCAGGGAAGCTGAGAGTTCATATCTGTGTGAACCAGGAGATGATTTCCATGCAGGATGCCTTGTGCACACGTTCAGCAGCAATCATGTTCTGTCTGTAACTGCAGACAGCACAAGACATGCAGTGGCTGGATGATACACCAGAAGGCTATCTAGCATCACCCACCCCAGGACAGCTTGGTGTGCTACTTAACTTTCCCTGAACGCAGTCTTATGACTGCCTAGGAATTCTGTACAGCAGCTCTCTCATCCTCCCACAATCTCAGAATGTGTGGAGCTAATAGGACACCTCATTCATCCCCATCCAGAAATGCCACTTGCTCCTCTAACTGTGTGAGACTATGGAGGACAGACAACCTGAAGTTAACTTGTCCCCTTATTGGTGTTACGCACACTGGATCCATTGAACACTCACTTCACATAGCTTTCAAAGACCTTCTTTAGCCAGGACTACCAGAATGGATCTCTCATTTCTGCTGCCTTTTATTATATTGGCTTGTTTTCATGCTGTATTTGTCAGACATTGTGATTTCTTCAGAAAAACCTTAACACTAGCCTAGAGCAAGGTCCTGGAAATACACCCAACTTGCTAATACAAAGCATATGGCAAATATAGAAGCCTCTTCCCCCTTTGAACAGTCTCTTCAATGCTCAGTGCCCTGTACGCACCCCAGCAATATTTTTCTCCCCAAGTAGTTCACTACCTCGCCCTCTCTCTCCAAAAACTGTGCAGACAGCTTCAATCTAGAGCCAAACGCCCTGCCCTGCCGCTGCTGAAATTAATGGATGTTTTGCCACTACATTCAGTGGGATGAAAATTAAGCCTTAAGAAAGCCAGACAATCCCAACTGCAGTCCATATTCATGTAGGGAATACTGCGAGCAGGATTTAAAAGGACCATACATTTATCTTTGTACTGCCTCTGCTCCATCTGCATGTAATTGCTTATGCCTACAGACTCCACACCGCTCATCAAAGGCTATATTCTTACCCACACTAGGCCTCTCTTTCAACTGGCAGGAAATTCTCATTCCTTTACAATCTATACGCAGGCATTTAGTGTTTAATAATTCAAATTGAAACACAACATTTGGTGGAGAATAGTCATTATGGATTTATAACACAATGCAGGTAGCTGAAGCGCACAAATTTCAGCATTTCAGGGAATGGGGACTATTTTCAAACAGAGCTAATCCTATAACAAAGAAAATAAATAAAAAAAATCCATAATATCATCCGTAATCTTTTCTTGCTGCATGCATCTATGGGTTTGGGTTGATCTCCTCCCCCCTCTTTTTAATGCTCAAACAACTGAGTTATAGCAGAACATTTTTCTACACTAGGAAGCTTATTTACATACTGTAAATAACTGTGAATGCAATAAAATTGTGGTACAAATAATGTGAAATAATGCCTCAATTTGCAGTTGTTTTACACCAGCATAGTTTATAGCAGTGTTTACTGTAGACTTAGCAACAAACAAATAAATAAAGAGACAAAGAGAAAGACAAAACTTCCCTGTTCCCTACACCCCACCGTGTGGCTTCTAACCTACTGACTGGCACTGAGGTTACTCACCACTTAAACAACATTAAAACCCAGAGACCACAAATGATCTTTCAAGACCTGTCTGGATGCATTGCTGAGTGATCTGCCCTAGGTTTGGTCCTGCTCCGGCAGGGGTGTTGGACTCGATGGTCCAACCCCTACCATTCTGTGGTTCTGTGATCCCAACCTGGTACAGGGAGAAGGTGATGACTGGGTTTCTATCCCACAACACGCACAACCTTACGTCCCAAGAGCTACATGCTGCAGTAAATACGGTCAGAGTGGGGCTCTGCTTGGTCCTAGATAGCCAGTGGATCCTTCCCCACATCCCAGATGCCATGTGTCTTCTGGGACCAGCTTCTCCCTTTCTGTGCACTCAGATTCCCCAGCCATGCTGATATCATCACCTCTAATGTGTCCATTTGGATGGGCTCTTTGGGGTGCCAACTACAGAGCAGAGTGCTATAGACCCTGACCCCAGCTCTGGTTTCTATCAGCTTTTATAGCACACTCCAGGCAAACAAACCTGGTGACTAATTCTTACCCTTCACTTTCTTAAATTGAGAGATCCTAGTGGTAACTGTCCAAACTACCCTATTTTTGTCACTTAGCTACCAGAAGTCATCCAGCTCCTGGGAGAAGGGATGTCTTGTAAGTCTGGTTGACACAGACCTGGCATGTACACAGCCAGGATCTAATATTCAACAACCCACTGCAAATTTGAGTTACTGATGATGTGAAGAAAACCATCACCTTCCTGTCTGGAAGCTTAATGTTGGCTCTTAATTTAGATTTCTCTGTCTGGTTTGGGTTTTCGATGAGACAAGTTTCCATAGTACCTACATGATTTGATTTGCAAAATCTAACGCATTAGAAGGGCTCATGAGGACCAGTTTGGGCTGTCAAGATAGGCCATGAGCAATAGCAAATCTCATAATTCACTAGCTACCAAACCCAGCAGTCAAAGCAATGTGTCAAACTCGGGTCCTCCCTGAAACAGATGGGTCAGGAGAAAGATTTCTCTAAATTCTTATTTTCTCCTGGTATATCAGAGCGCCAGAATAGAGCCTTGAAACGATGAAGTGCAATTTTCTCCTTCCTTTAAGCATGCACTGAGATGTAAATAGTCATTTCCAAGAGCTTAAAACCCCAGGGAAGCAGATAATAAGCAATTACTCTAACCAGATAGCACTGATGTCTAAAAATTAATTTCTGTGCTAACATCCCACCCCTAAAGTTTTAAATTTCAAAGCAGAGCATCTTCTGAGAAGGATACACAGGTGTACAATTATGTTTCCTAGACATCTGTCTCCATCTGCACTGGTGGCACGTTTATCTCTGCCCACAGGCAGCCCACGATGGCCTTTCCTCCACGTTCCCCTGGGCACATGTGCCTTCAGACAAGAGCTGCTGCTGAAGTATAAGGCACTAGGCTGATCGAAACAAATTGATCTTGTACTGCAGCATTCCTGACGTCCTTATCCCACTATAGATTTCCTTTTTTATCTCTGCCAGTATTTACAAATCAATTTTTTTCAGAGAAGGTTGCTGTTTTCCTCAAGATCTGCTCAAGCCATCATCAGAAATCATTGAAATGGGACAATAAAGACATCAAACTCAGAAGAGTCAGAGAAAAAAAAAAACACCACAGGAATTTGGTCCTTCTAAGCAGCTCCTCTGTTCACAACATTTAGCTCACAGGCAGCAGGACTGAATCTCACACAGATGCTCTAGGACTGCTGGCCCATGGGGAGATGTTTCACCTTCGTGGCTTCGTACACAGCAACATTCCTGCCCCTTTCTCTGAAATCAGAGATCTCATCCATAAAAATGGCATTGAGTCACAGCAGTAATACCTTCTTCCACTAATATTTGTCAGAAAACCAGGAGCAGGGTTTCACACACTATGAAATCACAGCACCCTGTGTAACCATTAAGAACAAACAAAAGCAAAGCAAAGACAAGGCAGCACCTTTAACAGCAGGACTTTGGATTTACAGTACTATCAGCTGGATGTTATTTGTAATAAATGGTCAGACTTTCTTGTATCTAGGGTCCTCCGAGACAAAATAATCATCCCAGGCAGCCAGAGACACCTTTTATCATTTATTTGCTGTCCTCCTTTGAAGGTAAAAGATTGAACATAAATATTGGGTATCTACACGTGGATTTATGCCTGCCTTAATAAATGCTTACATCCACAACTGCTGCATAATACTTAACCCAGAGAAAGCAAAAGGCAGTTGATTTGTAGGAATTAAGTGAATATTCATTGACAAATATCTATTAATTTGTGATATTCTGGAAAAAAAAACAAAAACCTCAAAACCAGAACCTCTACCAAAGCCCAGCCTGTTCTGCTCCCTGCTCCTTAACATTTGCCACTGAATGGTAGCTGGAAACTGTATTAGTAGTAACTTTGAGCCCTGAAATGTCATAATTTATTTTATGTCATTTGCCAAACGTTCCCTTACATTTTTTTCCTGCAGCTCTGAATGTTCTCTGCCCTTCATTTCAATTAATGATGTCATAGATCAGCATATTCTCCCAACAAACTATTAAATTAACTGCCATGGTCTTCCTTCATTTTTCATCCACAGAAAGGCAGCAAAAATAACCACAGTAAACTGATGCACTTAACTCTTTATGTTTTCAAATAAAAGCCCCCAAAATGATGGCAATGTTTCACCAGCCCCACAGTTTAGCCAAAGGCACACTGTACATCTTAGTTATGTCATGTTTTATTCTTCAGCCTATGAAGATGCTGTAGAGTGATGTATTTAGGGACAAAAAAAACCACAAAATGAGAAGAAACTAGCAGTGACTTGAAGTCAGAGATTTTTCTGTTGCTTAACTTAACACCTCCACATATAACCTTGTTCTTCCCTCTCCTTTTAAAAACAAAGGGGAAAACACAAGGAAATAAAAACCATCGTATGAAGCTTTTATTTTCAAGGCTATGGTAGTAGTAATTTTTCATCTTTAGCTTTCAGAGTTATAATCCCTGTCACATCCTTTCCCTGCTGGCTGAGGGTAGCAGATAGGCAGGGTGCTGTCTGCATTCAAGCCACAGTGGAAGGAGGGTCAAATACTGCCCCAGACAAACAGGCTGGAGGAAATTTCCCCTCTGTATTAAATATTTAGAGATACCTTTTATCATGATTGGACCACAGAAGCCAGAAAAACATCCACCAGGTGATTGAAACTTCCCACCACTTCCCAGCTACTCTTTCTCCATCTCCTGACCAACTGTCCCTACTTCTCTCCTCCTGCACCCTTTCCTTGTCCTCACTTTCCCCAGGCTTCCTACAGTCTTCTCTCCAGAATCTCCTCCATCAAATCTTCCATCCAGCATCACCCTTTCCACCTCCCATTCTACCACTTTTTTTCATTCGTTTTGAAGGAAACTTTGGGCTTAATGAAGTTAATGAAAAAAGTAACAGAATGTATGTCAACAACTAAACACACCCCTTGGAATAAGCAATGGCAAAGAATTTGTTGCCAGTAACAAACCCACAGCATATCTGTTGTAAATTTGCACCAGCACTTTCCAGGGCGTTCCTTGCTGATGAGGAGCTGCATCCACTTGTCCCACAGCTGAACCCAGCCTAAGGGATGTTGCTCATGATGACAAACACATGAACCTGCTAAGTTCTTCCCTGAAGCCAGCCACCTCTACACCTTGCTCTTCATCACCTCAATTTGTGTTTGGGCACTGCCTGTCAGAGTGGGATCCTGGGCCAGAGCAGGGCTTCCCAGGGCCACCACAACACACGTGCCAAGCTACTGCACAGGAAATCACAGATTTTTTTTAATTGGAAGAGACCTATCAGATCATCAAGTCCAACCATCAACCCAGCCCTGCCAAGTCACCACTATACCATGTCCATTAGCACACCACAACTGCACAGCTTTTAAATACCTCCAAGGATGGTGATTCCACCACTGCACTGTTCCAGTGCCTCACATGCCTTTCAGTGAAGAAGTTTTTCATAAGTTTTTTTCCAACCTAAAACTTCCCTGGAACAGCTTGAGGATTTTTCCTCTTGTCCTATCAGTTCTTACTTGGGAGAAGAGCCCAACCCCACCTGGCTGTAACCTCCCTTTCAGGAGTTGTCAAGACCGAGAAGGTCTCCCCTGAAACCTTCTCTTCTCAGGCTGAACAAGGCCAGGTCCTTCAGCTGCTCACTGCGAGGCCTGTGCTCCACACCCCTCTGTTGCCCTTCTTTGGACACTTTAATCATCTCCTCCACAGCACTGAGGTCAGGCAGTCACATGTCCAGCCCCACGCAGGACCATCCACACACACAATTTCTTTTCAGACCATTTTATTCAGTTCTGTCAAGAAAGGATTTCAAGGCCCTCTGACCTGCCCCAGGCCCTGCACAAGGAGCTGTTAGAGGGTTGGGGTTTGGGGCAGTCCTTGTACCATTAACTGCTGATGAAATTCAGAGACACTCCTTTGAGCTCTGCAAACAGACCTTAATGAGAAAGTCTATAACCAGGAAAATGGTGAGGACGTGAGAGAGAAAAAATAAGCTAGCTTAGGAGTGGAGACAGAAAATGGAGAAATCACATAACTGCGAAACGATGCAGACTAACACTGCATTAACCAAGGACAAGGGGCCTGTTCCTCTCCTGTGCACCTTCTCAGGCATTGCAGCAGCCAGGATGGAGTCCTCTCTCTGTTCACAAACCCAGGCTTTTCTCTGCAGCATCTTTATTTCCTAACTCCATAGTGTCCAGGAGCTATGGTACAGTTTGGAAGAGGGGCAGAGAAACGTGGTGAAGGCTTTCTCACCACAATGTGCCCTCAGCTGACAAGACAACAGAAGTAGGTACAAGGACCTGCTTCTCCCTCATTACACAAAGGGGAAGAGCTGCAGTCACAAGTTAAAATTCATTACATTGCACTCCAAGGACAAGCTTAACTCCCCAATGGCTCTTCAGAAACCCACCAGAGGAAAATGAAAGCTGCAGGTTCTCAGCAGCAGTGCACACCTTCACACTGAGACCATAGCACAGGCAAACACCAAAGCCAAGACAAGATTTGGCCACTTCCCCAGTGTCTGGATTAAGGGAACAGATGCACAGGGTTAACTTCCATAAAACTCCCCCACCAGCTCCAGGTAAAGGTCTTGGCAACTGCATTCTGGATGGGAAGCCAGATTAACCACAATATCACACCAGTCCACACAGGTTGCTGACATAAGTGGGACTGAATTCCTGAAATCAAACACCCGGGGACATGTTGGGGTTTGCTTCTTTTTATGGCACTCAGATCCAGGGCAGAAAACCCAAAAGCTACATGGTTAAAGTGAAGAGCTGAATCCAGACACTAAAGAAATCCTAGTTTTTAGTAGCAGAGGTTGCAGAGGACAGTTTTTAACTATCATCCCTGAGGAGTCCAAACACACATGCGTATTTTTACATCTCTAGTAGACTGCTGCTTGTCCTCTAATGTCGTGGGCAGGCAATACTACAAGGTCTGGCCACAGTCACACTGCACACTCTCAGCACTGGCCTATGCTCCACTTTGTCCAGGGAAATTGCCCACTGTCATCAGGCTCATTTCAATTGCAATTGCCTTTTGACTTCTTTAAGGAAAAGCAGCTCTGAAATCTATCACAGATGCTTCATGGCTGCATGCTCATTATTAGTCCTCCTGCTTTTTAAGGGCCATGACTCACAAGCTGGGTTGTCCTCTGCACACTGAGAAATGGGCAGGAAGGGCCATGAATCACTCCAGGCACTATTACATCTCACAGTGATTGAGTAATGGGACAGAAGCACAAGGAGACAAACTTTCCTACAGAGGAATTTGTTGCTGCTTGGAAGTTGACACCACTTCGGTCACCCACTGAAAAGAAACAGACACAGCAGCAGGGAGCACATTCCTCCAAAGCTCCTGCTAGCAACTATTACAATGCAAAAGACAACTCCGATGCCCTTTTCCTTCTTCATTCCAGATAGCATCCAGCCCTGTTCTCCATAAGCACCATCTCCATGAAGTGGTACTGATAAAGGCCATCACTCCGGCTTCCAATGAACAGTGGTAAATACTTTTCTGAGACCTGACAGATTTATGTGTAGAAAGATGTTTAATTACACCCCTTTCCCAGGCCCACCAGTGGCACACAAGCTTCTGTTGCCCTCTCGTGGCTAGTTTGCCTGTAACAGAAGACTGGGACCAGGAATATTTCTAAGGTCATAGAGTCCTATCATTTTTTATTGCAGACAAAGCCATTCTGTAAGTCCTTCAATAAATGTTATCAATCCTGACAGTAACTCGTTAGGTTAATGTGGTGCTATTTCTATTAAAGCTCAGAGAACTTGCATTTAACAGCAATTACACTGTTTAAATGTGAAACAAGCCTGAAAGGATAGAAGGCAGCGCATGGTGTCCACTGAAATTCACAGCCCCAAACATCACATCTCAGAGTCAGACTGTCTTTTCGGTCCTGAAATTACACCTCCAATTTTCCTCAACAGTGTCAACAATTCCACATTCTCAGAGCATTCAGAACTGTTCCCCGTTGAAGGATTTGACTTCCATCTCTGAGCTCGTTCTGCACAGACTCCCAAAAGCCCTACAAAATTCAGATGAGAGGCATTCCCACAACATCTCCACTCCAGCACTCAAAATAGAACAGCATTGTCCCCAGGAAGGTCAAGTACTGAGGAACTTGACTCGGTGTAGCATGTTACTCACCAGCTAACAGCACGAGAAAAATAGGGGTCCTACAGCTAAAAGCTACCTCTTCAATAACGTTTACTGATGTAACTAAGCTAATTTTAAACAGTGAAGCACCCTTGTGGTGTCCTTAGGGGTGGGGGAAGTCCTTGCATCCATCATGGGGACTTCAGCTCTGCCTAAATGCTCTGAAAAGAGTCAGTTGGGTGGAGGTGAGACAGGAGCTTCAACCAAGGGCTCTGCATGAAGCAAAGGGAGACATTTTCCTTCCTGCAAGCACTTCATTCCATAAACTGGTACGTACAAAAAGTTAAATTTAAAAAAAGGATAATTCAAAGAGTTCATTCTACTTTTCAGCAGCAGAAAAGCAAGTTCCAGCTCCTTACCATTTGCTATTATATGGTAGATAGCCACCAAGACTTTAAGCATAAAGCACTGAGCGTCCTCATTTCTTTTCTTTCCAGAGCAGATATTCCTGTTTCTGCAGGACTCTGGAGCAATTTCAGGTTAACCCTTCCATAGTCCTCTTTCAAACATCAAGAGTCAACCTAGAAAGCAGAAGACAAAATCTCTCATCTCTCTGAACATTCAACAGCAGACCAGCAGAACTAGCATTTCTCAGAACTCCAAAAGGCATTCTTTTCATTAAGAACCTCTGTTTTTATCAGCAAGGGCTTCTTGCAAGGCTGTGTCCATATTCCGTTAATCTCTCTAAAACCTTCATGCGCAGCAACCTGGCAATTGTCACACACATTGCACAACCAAGAAAACAAAAGGCCATAGTTTAAGTAAAGTTGGTGCTGAGCCCTCATTAGTCAGGTGTTGGCAGGACTTTATAAATGGCAGTAATTGGTAGAAAAAAAGTTCAGTGGTGGCAGCAGAAAATTCCACCATGTAAATATTCATTATTATCGACTCCTCCAGCTTCATGGTGCAAGCTCTCTCATTAGCTCCCTTTGGGCCAGCCTCTCAGGTCAGCTCTGCTGGTATCATTGAAGGTGAGAGGCTGGAAACATTAAACTTCTTTCAGAAGTCAGCAAAATTGTTATGCAAAGACAAATGACCATCTCTCAATTCCCCGAGCATCCCTTTCAGTTCTCCAGGGCATCAGGGCCATCTGAGCATGGCTAACAAGTAGTGCTCTTTGCTTTGGCCTTTTAATTCACAAGCAACACTAGAGGAAAAAGGAAGACCAAGAGGAAAATAAAGCAGTGATTGTAGCAACAATCACTAAATATAGTAACATCCCAGATCCATACTGTGCTCTGCAGTTATCTAACAGGGCTGATTAATTAAGATCAGCAGAGAAAACTAGAAAGCACTCTAGCAAGGGTCCTTTAAACACAAAGTGGGGAAAATTAAGAAAAAAATCTAGGACAAAATTCTCAGTAAATTCTGCCTCCATGGATGTTCAACCTAGAGACAATTTGGTCTAGATTATCAGAGCAACCTGAATGCTTAACATGCTGAAGTCCATGGCAAACAGAGACACAAGCCCTGATAAACACAGAACCCACCATCTGGTCTTCAAAGTGATGCTCCCATGGAGCTCACTTTTATCTTGACCCACCTGCAGGAGATGAAGGCAGAACAGAGGCACAGTGGTTAGGTGAAATCCTTTGGTTTTCAACTAAACAAGGCTCAAATGCTCTGCAGTCCTTTGCAGGCAGTATCTCAGCTGGCCTGTAATCTGACATGTGATACACCTTAAATCCATCACCTCCAACATATTCAGAATACAAGCACCTCAGACACACACAGAGAAACTGAAAAAAATCTACTCTTACTCCACATACCCTGGGACTTGTGGCCATTTGCAGCTTCCCCTTTGAAGCATCCTTCCACTCAGCAGCACACAGCCTGCAGAAGGAAAGCCAAGGACACAGCCCACCAACTACAGCCTGACAGTATTTACCTCCTCTGGGTTTGCTTTAAAAAAATGCAGCAACAACAAAAACCCAACAACCCAAATGTATCAGCTGACAGGAATAATTCTATCAGCATGGAATTAGCAAATTCTGCCAGCTGGAGGACCTTGGAGTTAAACTCTACTGGCCCAAAGCATTTTTTGATGTAAGATCTGTGATACTCAAAAGGCAGCCAGGTCCTCTGTGGCTTTTTCTGCTACCTATGAACCCGGGGTATTGCTCTGCTCTGTCCTAGTGATGCTGTATATCATGACACAATAGCTGTTAAGTGCTAGAAGAGCTTCTGGGCTGGAGGGGGAAAGCATAAACCTATCGAGTTTTATTGCTTAAAGCGTAGTCTTCGTGTGGCACATGTGAAAAGAGGCTGAGCAGATCTGACCTTTCTACAGTCCTGTAGCTTTTACTGAGATGACTATCCCAAACCCAGCTTGCAGGGAAGCAAAGCAAGCCCCCGGTTCACTGCCACAGCAGAGTGGCCAGCTGAAGAAAGATGCTGCTTATTAGAAAAGACCAGACTGGGGCTATTTATAAATAGCTGCAGAAATGCAGTTCTTACAGAAGATGCTGCTGTTTTACGAAGCCCTCCTATAAAACAAAAAGGCATTTAGTTAGGTTATTCCATTCCCGAAGTTGAAATATTCCCACAAATCAAGCTGATTCCACATTCTACCCTTAAAAATCTCTGTACGTGTGAAAGAATTTAAGAGAAAGCAACTTCATTTCGCACTGTATTAGATGTCCTGCTATAGCTTTGTCTTTGTTGTTCTGTCTGAGACTGCTTTTCATGGTGCATAATCTGCTCTCATCTGTACCTCTCCCTTCACCTCTGCTAAATGTGCTCTGCAGTAATATTTTGACTTTTTGCTGGAAGATGGGTTTAAACGAAAAGTAAAAATGGGAGAGCTTGGAAATCCACATGGTTCTAGCAAATGAAAAAAGGAGTTTTCCCAGTGTCACCTGGGCCGGCGAAGCAATGCTCCCTGCCTGGCATTAGGCATGCAGAGCACTGGCAGCAAAGCTCCCGAGACACCATCTGTGCACATAATAAAGAGCAGTGGGATTTTTGTAACATAAATGATTGAATTTGCTTTCTGCTTCTCTTGCAGTGGGAGTATGCCAGCTATTAAGTGCCATAAGAACTTGCCAGACTACCTTTGAATATAAAATTTGCCTTCTCTGATTCATGCCCTCTCCCACCTCTGCCAGTAAAGCTGGTGCTTCTATAGGAAATATTGTAGTCATTTTACTTAGGCAAAAGTAAGTCTACCTACCTGTCATATCTACTTGAATTAGGAGTGGAGTTGTGAACTACAGAGATCCTGAACGGCTTTCAGGACTTGCCTCATTCTTCATTGACAATGGGACAAACCCAGGGAGACTACTGGGTCTTAACACCTCTCAAAAACCTTTTAAATTCTCGTGCTGATCTGAGCCCAGCAAGAAGGCTGATAGACAGTGCCATCCATCTTCGTCATGTTAGGAGGTTCTGACCCTTGGTTTACTCCAGCATTTGTCTATCACTTCTCAAGTAAGAGCAGAACTCTGGATGTCCAGTATCAGTCTGTGGTTTTCTTCTGTAAGAAAATAAATCATATTTATCAGCCTCATGCATCACCATCGGGTGATGTAAAAAGCACCCCAGTGAAAGTACCTCTTGTTAGGCATGTTTTCATTGGATTATAATGCCAATTTCTCTACAAGGTTAGAGCTGCGTATCTTGAGTGCCTACATAAGGCTAAAGAGGTTTGAAATAGCTCAGCCAAAATGAGTCAGGTATCTCAGAAAATGAGACAAACCAACCAAACAAAATCATTCTTACGTTAAAAAGATAATTAAACTGGCTAGAGATGGTTTTACTGCATTTAATTGTCTCATCTTCCTGGAAAGGACACGAATCACTAGCAGGGAGCTTTTAAACATGACCGTGCAGTTAAAGATGGTCAGAGCAAGCATGTGCATGAGGCAACTGCAGAAACCAGTTTAATTCTGGCCCCTTCTTAGCTCTGTTACGCTTTTTGCTCTCCTAGCATCTTGAACGTGTTGTTTGGGTGATTACATAAACAAAACATAACCCAATTATGCCCAGGCAAGTGGTTGCTTTGGGTGTTTTTTTTAATTTAATGGGATCATGGGATGTATGCGGTGGGGAAACAGCCTGCACAAATTGAACACCACACAGAGGCAGCGGGAGGACGATCGGGGGCCGCAGAACGGAGTGGGAAAGCCCCGGGGCTGCACCCTCGGCCCACGCAGGACTGCAGAAGGAAATAACATGCTGAGTACAGAAGATAGTATGTTGAATATAGAAGGACAGGAACATGTCCCACGGCCTCCAAGTGGGAAGTTCGAGCTGTGCTCAAGCCGGGCTGCCAGCCGGACTGGCCGCAGGGAGGGAAATGGAGGTTGTCAATAAGCTGCAGCATCACGTGGATGGCAGCAATGTGCGTGGGAACCACGGTTCTCCACCTCCAGGCCAGCATTAGCTCTCAAGATAAAGTTTGCCTGACAGCATTGTGTTAGTGGAGGCAATAACCAGGGGGATAAGCACAAGCATGCTGTTCAAGGAGCTTTGGGTGGAGAACCTTCATTCCCAGAAAGAACTTTAAAGCCAATATGTTAATAACCAGTGAGTAAGCTTGGTAGGAATAAGCAAACCCAGCACTAGCAGAAGCTTCCTCCCATCCTGCAGTCTCTGAGGCTGGAGCAGGAGACAGAAAGATGAGCTGTTTCAAAGTTCATCTCCCCAGCCTAGAGCCGAGAAATATCTTTTGTCCATGCTTGCCCCCAAAACTGCTGCGCCGTGGTCATAATTGCTATGCACACACAAATGAATCTCCTTGCGGGGCCTTGGGAAAAGACCCCCTTTTTTCTTCTGCTAAAACCAGCAGACCACCAGCTCTCCCTCCCCGTGCCTACAGCAATGCCTGTGCTTGGTAAATCCAGCTCTGCACAGGACCCAGTAGGCAGGCCTGATTATGCTGTAAATAAAGATTCATATCCGCAATGAAAGATTTTTAAAGTGCAAACAAAAAAAAAAAGCTACTTCAGCTTCTGTTAAGCTTCTGCCCCTGTTAAGCTTCGATGAAGAGCATTAGCACTCTCCTACACGCTGGCAAACATGTTCCTGCCTTGCAGCATCTTTGCTTGTCCCTTCCTCTACCCTTCTCCTGCCCATTGCCAGCTCCGACTGACATTTTTTTGTGCTTACTTCATTACTGCACCTCCAGAGAGCTAGGGAGGGGGAAGAAGAAAAGAAGAATGAGAAAAAGGAGAAAATAATTACAAACAGGATTTCATCGACAAGCTGAAAAAAAAAAAAAAGGAAGTGTCCCTCTGGGTTTGATCAATAATGCAGCACTTGTTATCTTGATCTTCTTAATAAACCACAAGCAACCCAGATACATTTCTATCTGCAAATCAATTCTTTGCAATGTTTCTATCACAATATAGCCAGTATATGCAACCACACAAAAATAAAATGAAATGGGCTGGTTTATTGATTGTCCAAACAATAAACCTCGTTGTTTGCATAGATTATCACCAGACAAGTGCTGCCTGCATTGCTTCTCTTTAATTACTTTTGCTTTGTTTCAGACTTTCTCTCTCCCCACGGGGGCCATGTGCATTACTAGGCAACCCCCTCTGCCATATCAACAGCTAAATCCTTCCAGTTTAACCCCAAAGACATTTGCTAAACCTACATCAGGAGCTGCTTCTGTACCTGTGTCCCCCCTCGGACAAATACTCAAAGGCACTGCTTTATTTCTCTGAAGTCAGAGGTGTCACTGCAGTTCTCAGGAGGCAGAACTGGCCCAGAGTTCCTCACCCTAGAGAAAGTTTAATTACACAGCTAATTATATGGCTGACTTCACCTCCTTTCACCTCTATTTTGTTCTTGTCTTGAAGCCTGCCTGCAAAGTTCATCCTCTCTGACCCATCGCTGTGCAGGCTGCGACCACCCACCCAAACTCATGCCAAGCAGCAGTAATTGCTGGGCTGGGGTCAGACTGCGGAGACCTTCCAGGCTGACCTAGAAAGCAGCTTTGTGAAGCTGTGCTGACCCTCACAACAGCTAACCCACGAGTAAAGCACTCAAAGGCATAATGTGTTCAGGTATTTCAGCTCCCCGATGTACCCTCCGGATCACGCGTGCCGGGAGCTCGTACAGCAGCACGGGTGTGGAAAGCTTCCTCTGGTGGACCTGGCCTCAGAAGGGTTCCCCACACCTAAGGACCAAGTGGCCTGCAGCAATGTGCCCCATGGTTAATCACACGCCAGAGGTAAGGACACCCACCTCATGCACGCAGTGTGTCCAGTGCCAGGTTAGACGTCATCGCTGGGTAACTGAAGAATGCTTTTATCACCTCAGATTGAATTCCAGTCTCTTGTCTTTTACTCTTTGAATCTGCAGTAATGCCTTGAGCCTTCTGTGAAGGAGAACTTCTTCCTGCAAAGGTAATTTAAGAATAAACTGAGTAAAGCCTTCAAGATTTGACCAGTGAAGAAATAACTAATTTTCAGGTTTTGTGACCATCTGATGAATGCAATGAGCACAGAAAGTGCACGGTAACATCTCATTGTTTATCAGTTCAGATACTGGGCATGATGATGATGCTTCCTGGGGGTCTGGTGGATCCATGCTGCAGTTTGCGTTGATCAAAAGAAGGTCCTAAAGTAATTCCCCACCTTTCTTAGGCATTTACCATAGATATTACTAAATTTTAAGAAGACAGCCCCTGAATGTATGTAGATGAGCTGCTCTTCCCGCTGAGCCAGCATAAAATCCTTCAAGAAAAAATGTAATTAAGTTAGACTTGTGAACAGTAATGAGTTTCTATTACACCCTGCTGAGAGTAGCAGCAACATCTGAAAATTATTTTTTGCTGTCTACAACCAAGCAATAGCTCCTTTATTAGAACCAGGGATGGAGATGATATCTTGGACTGTTGCAGTTCCAAATTTACTCTAAGACTAAACACTGGTGAAAGATGATGCTTAAAGCTCTGTACTAATACACACAGATAACAAAGCTTCACTTTAGCAGGACAGGGCTGGAAGTGTCAGAGAACATCATACACCACACAACCACCTTGGTCTGGCTCCTGCAGCCTCCACTGACCAGTGCTGTGGGGACACGTGTAAGAAGAGGACAAGCAGCAAGACGTTCCTGGGACTGCTGCTGCCCTTACTGCATCCTCTGGCTCAAGGGCTCACTGAGCCAGGGGCTGTGTCTCTCTAAGATGGGAAGCCCTTTGTGATTTTTCCTCCATACAGTTTTGCTAAGTCAACTTTTTAAAAGTAATGACGGATTTTTGCCTCGCAATGTAACGGTGTCCAGGAGCTCCACACCTCAGATATCCACTGCCTGAAGAAAACCCTTCTTTGGGGTTTTCTGAACCTGCTGGTTTGAGTCTGAGCCTGCATGGGGTTAGAACAGGCAGTGAACCTCTCCTCCCATTTCAAACCACTCCTGATTTTCTCCAGCTCTGTCATAATTTCCTCTCTAGCTTTTCCAAGTTGGATTCCTTGGCCCTTTTGCAGTTGGACCCTGGGGAGAAGCTGCCCCGTGCCTCTTGCCCAGCCTTGGGCTCAGAGGAGATCAGCAGGGGTTTGCACATCACAGCAACCATACAAGCTCTTCTGTCCTGCTCTGTTTACTCCTTGGTAATTCCTCACACTTCATTCACCTGTTTGATTGCTCTCGAGCACCAAGCTCACCCTCTCTTCCAACTCTGTAAATCAAACCTCTCATTCCTCCAGGCCACTAATCAGGTCAAGGACAATCAGAGTATATACACACATGTATACATGTATTTATATGTGTACATATACAGTTAACACAGGTTTTTTTCTCCCCATCTGCATATTTTATATTCAAGTGCATTGAATGTCATCAGGTATTGTTTTACCACTCACTATTTTAAGGCCTTTACACTCAGCCCTTGTTCACTTTGGGAGGGGTTTTTTGTTTGGTTGTTTTTTTGGTTGTTTGGGTTTTTCTTCTTCTTTTGGGTGAGAAAAGAATGAAATGGAGAAAAACCAAACAATCTTTTGGTCTTTGCAGTGAGGAAGACAGGATTTTTTTCCTACTTAGAAGTAACAGTTTGTATAGAATCCAAAACACACCAGGATGAAAACCTCTTGTGAATTTTATCCAAGAGAGTTCATTGCCTTAATCCTGGATAATCCATATCTAATCCTTTTTATAATCTTACTCATCTACTTGCCTCAATAGTTTTCCACAGCAGGGAGTTTATGTTTCAGAAAATAAATATCTTCCTCTTCCTTTTTTCAAAATGAGTTTTACCATCATAGAAGTTTCTACAAGGGTTCTTCATCCCAACTGAGAATAAATCACCTCCTTTTTATGCCATGCCTTGTAAAGGACTAAAGAGTTCTTTTGTTTCCCAACAGAACTTGCAATCCAGGTGGCTAGCAGCTGCTACCAGGTATATTTTGAGCCCAGGAATAGTCACAGACACCTGAAACACACACTGAGCAGTGTAGATAGATATTTAATATTGAACAGAATATATTTTATCAGAAGAAAAGCAGCCCACAGTATCCTCTAATGATGCTAAAACAGTGTATTTCAGGGCTGGCTGTGATGGGGAGAGACAAGAAATCCCATCTTCTAGATGGTGTCCTATGTGATGACATCACCACCTTCCAGCTGCCTTTTCCGAAACCTGATACAAAAAGGAGCATCCTGAAGATGCTTTCTCTAAGAAGCTGAGCCTCAGGCTCTGTCTCTGCCAGGCAATCTGGCCCACCTGCCAGGGAGTCCTTCTGCCAGCCAGGCCCTTCAGCCGCGAGGATGCCTTCAGCTTGGGAGACTGCAGGAGGTGTGGGCAGGAGGCAGGCAAGGGCAGAGCTGCCCTTCTGCTCCCACGCTCCCTGGTCCAGGGGCAGAAAGCCAAGAGAAGTCATAAATGTGGGATTTGAGAGATTTAGTTTTCCGGTCACAGCACTCACTGGTGTGGCAGACGTGTGGTTTTCTGGCTCGAGAATCTGCTTGAATTATCTCTCTTGTGCTGAAGGATTGTGCATTTGCCATGTGCATTTGCCATTTATTTTTTTTTATGTGTGTGTGAATGATTAAAGAAAAAGCTACACAGAAAACGTAGCTGCTACATATCGCTGCTTTCTCATCCTGACAGAAACAAATCAGCCAGCCTTCAAACTTTTGTTAACCACTCAGGATGAAGGGGACACGACATCTCCTCTGCAGTAAATAAAGTGAACCAGGCAAATATTCAAAGCAGGTATAATACACACAACACAAGACACAGTATTAAACTGAATAATCTATTAGCGATCAAAGATCCTGAACCAAATCCACATTGCACGAATAACACGCCAAAAATGAAGTGCAAACTTTATACAGAGATGGATAATAACTAAGAGAAACAGGTAAATTTGTCACCAGGATGTAGGTGGTGCAGCTGCTTGGTTTTGCTCCAGGAACCTACAAATTGTAACCCTTAGTAATCACTGAAAAAATCCTACCTTTCATTAAGGGAAGCATCCTCCGCTGAAATTCAAATCTCTGTGCTCAGCTACCCAATTTCTCATTTTATTATGAATCTCAGAAAGAGCTCCTCTGCCCCCAAACCCTGCATGCAATTTCTAAACCACAGGGCAATTACGCACAGCTAACGAACGTGGTTGGCACAGTGATGCTGGCTTGTGCTCACAAAGGAGCTGATCCTCATGATGGGTAGTGGGGAGCAAGAAGATGAGTCCCCCCTTCTTACCCAGTATGTAGAGTACCTCTCCAAAAAACCCTGAAGTTTTTTCAAGTTGCTGCTAATAAAAGCAGGTTCCTAGCACTGCTAGATCTTATACACAAGCAGATCACTTCCAGCTGCTCCTTATCTAATTTCTGTTGTCATCTGACACTGTTCATTTACAGTATATCAATCTAGCTTGGGAATGTTTGAAATATTAATTACACAACAGCCTCAGCTCATTACCATGGCTGCATTTAGCAGGATCCATGTCTGTTTACAGGTAACCAAACTGCTGTGCAGAACAAATTATCAGCGCTTTTCCCCTTAGGCTATATCTGTGCAGAACTACTCAAACTAGCTTTAATTGAGCCAGCTTGGGTGCTCTACTGCTTCTGTTTTCCAGACACCGTAACAAGATTTGGGGAGGCGCAAGATATATCAGGATCCACTGAAGATCCTGTACAACCCCACTCAGTGATGAGCGGGCACAGCCAGGCTACACCACACCGTGGTTTCTCTGTCTGTTTTATTCTTGTCCATAAAACCTTCTGATGCTCAGCGCCCTTGAGTAAACACAAAGAAGCTGTTAATATCCCCTCTACCCCGCTACAAGGCAGGGGAGCACCTCCTGACCCTCTCCACCCCCACCAGCTGGGAAACAGGAGGGTGCTGCTGACATCATGGCCAGGTCAGGGTGTGTTGCCTGGTCAGGACTTGCCCAGATTTCCAGCAGGTTTTACAGCTAGCACTGCGCTGCTCTGTGATTAGCAGCACATTTAAATCCTTCTCACCCACCCAGCCTGTGGCCCCTGCATGGTCCCTCTGTCCTCTCTTCCATCTCGCTCCTTTACAGCGAGGCTGGAGCATGTAAAACATCAGAGAAGAAAAAGCATGGAGGGCTGTTCTCCACCTAAAAAAAGATGGTGCCACAAGAATCACAGAATCATAGGATGGTTTGGGTGAGAAGGGCCCTTTCAAGGTCATCTGGTCCAACCTCCCTGCAGGGAGAAAGGACATCTGCAACTAGAGCAGGGTGCTCAGAGCCCCACCAATCCTGTTCTTAAAAGTCTCCAGGGACGGGGCCTCCACCACCTCCCTAAAGAACTGGCCCTTCCTGGAGGTACCAAACAGTGAGACACCTGACAGCACTTTGCCCCCACTCTACTTCTTGCTGAGGCTGGTGGCTGTTATCACATGATTGAGAAGAGAGGATCTTTGCACAAGTCAAGTCCCACAGCACAGTTGATGTGGCAACGCACAAAGCTGCTTCTCTCATGCACCCTCTTGACCCTCTCTAGCCATGCCCCAGCAGGGCTTCCCTTGGCTTTGCCTTTTGGAGAGCGATGTCAAATTCTAGGGGGGGGGGAAAGACGACAGAGAAAAAATCCACCCTGCTCTATCAACAACTCTGCCCAACTGCATCGTGAAATAGGGGCGTGGAGAGATGCAGAATTCAACCCCTCCTGCACCCCCAACTTTCCCTAATGAGGCAGAACTAAGGAGCCAGTCAATGAATACACGCAAAGATGAGCACCCGTGTACTAAAAGCTGTCATTTAAATGCCTGGAAAACAGCCTAATTTCTGCATACGCTGGCTGCCTATTGCCGAGATGCTGGAGAAAGATGGGCCAGTGATTGACAAAGTGAGACATTAACTCCATCAAGCAGATGGAGAACGGCATAATTATGAAAATAACAACAGTGATTGGCCGAGATATGGCAAAAAGAAAAATAAATCCTGTAGGAATTATTTACATCTAGAGTTGTTGGGACCTAATTTATTCTAGTGTTTGAACAGCAAGAGAAAACACAGAAATCACAGCTCCCGAAACACTGTGTCAACGCTCATAATAGGTAGTCCAGCCCAGAACAACTACCACCAGCTAAAGTGGTTTAATCGCGTCTCCTGATGAATGAAATTAACCCCTATTTGGGGCTGATGGGCACGTGTCATCCCACAGTGTTTCTCAAAAGGCTCACGTTTGCTTCCGTCACAGTTAATGGCTTAAATGAGTTCGCCGTGGTCTGGAGCCAGCCGAGCGCAGACGCGCCGGGATTGCCAGATAAGAGGAATTAAGCTGTACCCAGCGGACCAGCTCTGGAGCAATTAAAGACCCTCCTCAACAAAGAATTTGCAGGGAGATGGGGAAAGACTGATAAAGGACTTAGGTTTGAATAAGAAGAAAACTCATGCTGCAATTCTGTTTATGCTTCTGTGTTTAAAAAGAGAGGCAAATATGGCCACATCTTCGTGGCCGCCCAAGAAATCAGTGACCTTCCTAAATAAAACACTCATCTAGGAATTGAAATATGACTGTGAAGATTGCCGTGCTGCCAGGAACACTTATATTTTTCATACTTAACCCTAAATCTTTTCACCTCTCTGAAGCTTTTCATCAATATCCCTGCCACATTTGCTATTTGTCAAAGCTCGCTGGCCCTACCTCATTCCTGCTTTCACACTCCTGGGGTCTGGGGTGGGTGTGCAGACCTGCCCTCTCCCCTCATCCCACTGCCAGGCACTCCCCTCACTAATTGCTAGCCCATCCTCCCAGCCCCCTCACCTGAATGGAGGTTATTTGGGGATTTAATCATACTTTTTTGTCCACAGTTGCAGCCCGGTATAGACACTGCTCAGGGAACAGGAGAGTTACTGCTTAAATTCATGCTTATTCTATGGGGAACCTCTACCATATTTACAGCACCCTTGCAGCCCCCGCACTGGATTAATCCTGGTCTGTCCAAGGGTGTCCATCATTCTGCCTCACAAATGCTAATCAGCCGCTCTCTGCCCTTCCCCGGAGAAAGCAGAAAACTGTTGTTGCCTTGTGCCTATAAGAAAGATAAGGACAATATTTCAGCAGGGCCAGTGGGACAGGACAAGGGGTGCTGGTTCTAAACTAAGAGGGCGATTTAGACCAAAGAGAAGGAAGAAGCTTTTGACACTGGGGGTGGTGAGACCCTGACCCAGAGAGGTGGTGGCTGCCCCATCCCTAGAACCATTCCAGGTCAGTTGGATGGGGCACTGAACATCCTGCTCTGGTTGCAGATGGCCCTGCTCCCTGCCCAGGAGGTCGACTAGATGACCTTTAAAGGTCCCTCCCCACCCAAATCAGTCTGATTCAATTCTATGATACTTTGCACAGACACAAACCTTGATAAACTATCAGGAGTCCTGCTGTAGAAGAAACCTGCAGCAATCTAATACAGAGCCCTGACATAAGCACCTGAACAGAAGAGAGCAGTGAACACAGTCTCTACACACTAAGATAAGTAATAAACAATCACTTAATGCAGCAGCATCTGGGGCTTTCTCAAAGCCCTGCTTCTACCACCTAAATGTCTTTGAGCCTGTTTCTACAGAGGTGAGAAACTCCAGCAAAGGTACCCCTTAGACACACATCCCAGTGCCTGCAAAAACAGCTCCTTTGCTCACCCTCTGCCCGCCCCATGACTGAGGAGGGAGCTGCAGCCATCCGTGGCTGTCAGCCTGCTGCCTTTCAGAAGCATGGACTTCACTCAATACACCATTAAAGAAGAAATGTTCATTTTTGTCAGAATTTTTTTCTCCAGTTCAGTTGTTGTGGTTTGCTCCATTTTATTTAAGGCAGGAAAAAAAAAGTATTAATTACATGCTGCCAAGATCTTTGGAGAAAAATTCAATATTATCTTTTACCACAAAGAAGAAATGAATCAAGGCTCCATTCCAAATCCAACAGCAGTCCTGACTTTGACGTGCCGAGGAAAATAATAACTTTCAGCACATACTAATTGTCTTGTTAACATGGATTATGCAGCCAGCCAAATAAATGTCATTCACGCTTTTATGAGGAAGAGCATGAATCTAAAAATCGGAAATGCATAATTTTTTTTAATCTTTTCTTTTCTCCCCATTCTGCATTCATAGCCTAAATATATTTACATTTTTAATCCACGCAAACAAAGCAAGACTCTGCTGGAGACTTTTGAAGCCTCCCAGGGATCCCAAGCTCAAGGTGATCAGATTTTTAAAATAACAAGCTTGGATCCCATGTAGCCTTAAAACCAGTTGATACTTTCTTGGCACTGCAAAGCAGTTTTGAAATAAGGATAATTTACACTCAATTTAATTTACACTAAGTCCCCTTTACACCGCCGGCACAGTACAAACTGCTGGGGCTGCGGAGGGGAGCAAGCGTGCTGAATGCTCATCCCATTCCTCTGCAGGGGAGGAATGGGTCTAGGAACTTGAGGAGGGTAGCTGAGCCCCCCGGGGTGCTTACCCAGCTGAGATGACTGCCTGAGCCACCAGGTTTGTACCTGGTTTGTTTGGATCACCTCGCTCCTAGCAATTTATTGCCACTTACATGCTGAATGGGGGATTTTCTCTCTAGCCCTCGCCGTGCCATTGCCCTCACTGCATGCGGGAAAAAGGGAGAGGCAGGGGTGATGTGGCTTGCAAAGCCACCCAGCAGTGCAGGGTCTGGCTCTAACACAGATCCTGGCTCCTGCTCCACAGGTCAGCCAGACCCTCCAAAACACTTGTTTAACTGAAGGGAGGAATGGTCAGATCTTAACTAACACATGACACTGATAAACTTCACCATTAATGTTGCCTCAGTAAATATTAAAATTCAGGGTTCATTTCTCCCTCAACAGATCAGGTCCCGGAAAAGCAGCACCCACAAAAGGGACCCTCAGTGCAGCCTGGATTCTGACCTCCCCCCCCCAAACTGGATTTCTCAATAGGAACTATTCCTTGGGCTTGCTTTATTTTGCAGCAGCCTGGCAAGCAGCACAGCTCTGGCACAACGTGGGGCTAAAGCCCATGGCAGTGAGCGCTGGGGCTCTCTTGCCAGACTGTTCCCGTGCAGGATTATCCCTTCCCTGGCCCCAGCACTGCCTCAGCCACCCCCATGCTCACTAATCCGGCTTCTGACTTGGGTATCTCTTCTAACACTGCTCCTTATCTCCCCAGTCTGCTGCCATCACTTTAATCATTAGTATCCCGATTTTCCCGATCTCTTCTGCTCTGGCTGGCCAGTGTCAGCAGCCATACCACTCCCAGCAGTTAGTGGGTCACACCATTCTGAAGTTGTCTACGGCAAAAGTGCCCTGATCCATTTCAGCACCTGTCCCCTCTGTGTATCCACCATTGCCACTGACCGAGTCCAAACCTGTCACACAAGACATGCTGCCTCCGACCCCTCAAACTGGCTCTGAGCTTGTGCACCTCATCGCAGCAGCATTCAGAGATGTTGCTTCTGCACTCAGAAGATGAACAGCCTCAGCAAGGTCCCATGTCTGGATTACTGAGGAACAAAACGAATGCCAAGGTGCTGTTCTCCTTCAGGGCAAGAAGTAACATGGCTCAGAGTGAACCTGCAAGCTGGAGATAAAGCCCCAGGCAATAAGCACCTGACATGGGAAGCATGAAGAGAGCCCTGTCTCTCCTCAGGGAAGAGGTTGAGGGATTGGTGTTCGTGCAGCTCTGAAGTCCTGCTGCACTTCACAAAAGTAAATTCCAACCTGTTGTAAAAAGCACTGACACTGCAGCATCACCCAGCCCAGGAGCAGAGAGAGCGAGCAGGGAAGGAACCTCGCCAGGGCAATTCGAGCTAAAGCTTATGGACAGACACAATTAAAATAAGCACTATAGTTTCAATTAACTGCTCTCCCCAGCAGCACAGCCTTGGAAAGGACTCTTAATAGATCTCTTCCACCGCAGTGCACAAACTCTATTGCCATTGCCTCACCGATTATTGAAAGTTAGCAGAGTGAGGCAGTTCTCCCACAACACCTTCAATAGCGATTCGAGGATCTGTCTGTTATTAGCTGGCCATTTCGTGTACGGAGAGGCTAAGCAGGGTAGAGAGTGTAACCATTTTTCAGACAGTTTATCTACCCAGGCCCCTGTTTGCTGCCTTTTGGGGATGTTTTTGCCCTGCTGCCGCACCCCGCGCCCAGGGCAGCATCCCAGCCACCAAGGAACGGCTGGACCACGCTGCGCCTGTCTTGATTAAATCACAGGAACATACAATTCGCCCATTGCCTCGGGTTGATGGGGAACAAGGCTCAGGATAATCTCTGATAGATTTTCTTTCTCAGACAGAGAGACATCCTGATGGTTTTAAGCTTTCTTTTTTAGCTAGCAAAATACTCTCCCAGGAGGGCAGGCTCCTGCCAGCCCTATCACAGGGCTTTTGCATGTGACCTCCTCATGGGGCAAGGAGTGCAGAGCAGGTTTATTGAGCCAGGTGTGAAGGTCAGCCACCTCCATGACTGGACACTTGGGAGCAATATTAAATTTAGCTTCCACACTGTTGGTATGCAGAGGCTCAGGAAGAAATTCTGGCTTTAACTGCCAGCAAAGCCAAGAGCATCAAGGAAAGCAGAGCTGTGCCTTCATCGCCTCATCTGAAAGCACTCGGTGAGAAGTAAGGGGTTGTTTTTAATAGAAATTATTCACCTTTGGAACAACTGACACAGAGATGTCAGAGATCTCCTAATTCTCCAGCTTTGAAATCAATCCTGGCAAACTTTCAAAAAACCTGTTATAAAAATAGACAAGACCACTCAAGTTTTTTTATGAGAAATGACAGCTACCAATGGTTTCTTCATTTTCTTTTCCTTCTCCTTGGCTACAAGAAAATTAAGTATTCTGTAACTGAGGCTCAGAGGTGAGAACCAAGAGGCTCAGAGAGCATGTCTGGTCGTGGCACAGACTTTTGATGCCCTTCTGTCTCCAGTTCTATACTTGTAAAAAAGTGATGGAGATACCCACCAACTTTCTGCAAAGCTACCATAGCATCCTTGAGTGAATAATATTATTGAACTGCAAGCTCTTGATTTTTCCTTAGAATTGACTACTCCCATTATTTTCTAGAAGTCCAGTTGAACATGGTCTTGTCCCTTCTTGTTTCTTCTTTCTATCAATGTCCACTTTATTTTAGACTAATTCAATGGCCTCCAAGCCTGGGACACCATGAACATCCAACACCAGAGCTCCCTCCCGCCCCCTTTCTTTTAACTGAAAAGCAAAGACCCTCACAGTTTAAGTTCCAGTGTAGCCAGGGGAGTTAGCAAGTCCTACTTTCTTACAGAAAGCACCTTAAACAGATTGTTTTGCATTCTCGCTCCCCTGAAATGCAAGTTCATGCTGCAGGTTTTCTCTCAGCTGAGTATTCTCTTGGAAGAGCCTCTTCTTCACCTGTCCAGCTATTTTTCCCAGAGCTTTTCAGAAATCTATTACCTTTCAAAGCTCTTGTCTGTCAGATTGCATTGAAATTGGCCAATTCTTCAGAAGGTAACAAGAATAGTCTGACAGGCAGACTCACATGTGTTTTCTATTCCCACAGTCCTTGTTCTCTCCAGTAAAGCAGCACACAAAAAACCAGCAAACATACCTCCTTCCTCCCAACCAGTCTGATGAGACTGATGCCACTAGGATTGAACCCCAAGCCAGCACAGGCTGCCCCAGACCATGGGGAAAGGTGGAGGCTGAGATCTGAAAACAGCCCTCACAGGGATGTACCCCAAATCAGAGGGAAGCTCAGGAGGCAGACAGGGCTTTGAGATGTCAGCAGTGCTGAACCACAGAAGCCTTTCCAGTTTGGATCCTAAACTGGAGCTAAACTGGGTCCTACACTCTCTGATGCCAATATCCCAGCTCCATCTGCTTGCTCCAGCAGGGACATTGTGTCAGTACAGTTGAGAAGATGGGAGCTGGACATCACTGGCAACTTGAAAGCAAATTTGCAAACTGCATGCCCCAACTACGAGCTGTGCTGACTTGATTTACAGATAGACTGTGTCCTGCTGCTACCCCTGCTCTGGAGAAGGACTCTCAGATTTAAAGGTCTCTGCCAGCAACCAAGACACGTGAGAGACCTGCAGCCTTGGTCTGTATATAGCAGAGGGCAGCAGACACTGAGCATCACATTGTTTTGGGGTAGCTACCATCCAAGCAAAGCCCAGGGAAAGAACAGAATTGTGAACATTAGGTAGCCATGGATGGACACCTCCTACAAACATCTCACATTGCTCCCAGGTATCCAGGAAGGAAAAGGACATCAGAAAGTAAGCATGAGTAAGGGAGAGAGGAAAATTTCTTTTTCAAAGAGAGAAGGTGACATTAAGGGCAATCAAATGTAGTCCAATTACACCTCCCTACAAATATCCCAACATAGATACACAAAACTTCTGAGGCATTGTTGATGAAACTTTGATTTCTTTCCTCTGAAATATCCACCTGTGGTCTCAGAAAATTCCTACACAAATCCCACCATGAACTGTATAATTCAAGGTTTCCTGATGCAAGCCCTTTCCAGCACCCTTCTGGGATGCCTGCACCCCTCTGTTCCCCACCAACACCCTGCTCTCCTCTTATATTAAAAATCAAACCTGGTAATAGGTGTTCTCCCCATCTTGGTCTGGATCTATAGCTATATTTTTATCAAAGGGTTTTCAAATATTGGACAACACTAGACAAAAAATCTTGTCTCTTTTTTCCTAGCTTGAAAGAAATAATTTCACCTAGATGGCTGCAGTGAACATGCTGTAATAACAAGGAGCTTTTCTAGAACGGTAAATTACTTAGTGGTGGTTCCAACTGGGAGCAATGCTGGTTTATAACACCAGATGTAATCTTTCAGCAACAGGGGGGGGAAAAATGCTTTCAGAAAAATGCTTTTTGTTGTTGGCCACTACGATGGTGCATCCAATTACACTGCTCTCATCACAGGTCCAGGGGACGCAGCTCAGAGGAGAAATCAACAGCCACAATAAACGTGTGTGGCAAGGACCCGGGCAGCAGGAACTGGAGTTTACTCCATGAGACAGGGCACGAGGTCAGTCCTGTTCCTCCTCTGCTCCTTTTGGACTCCTTGGAGAAATCTCAAGGCTTTTGATAGCCCAAGAAGATGCACACAAAGCAGGGAGGTTAAAGGGCAGGAGAAGCATCGTGTCCTTCATTCGGAAAACTGAGTCAGCACATCAAATTCTGTCTGGAGCCAATGTAAATCTGGCTTAAAGTCTCTAAGTTTGTTCTGAGTCTTACTTCTATGCTGGCCTTTGAAATTCTTTATTTTGTAATTCTTAAACTCAATAGAGGGTCCCTCTGGCAAGGAGCTGCTGCAGCACACAGAGGCTGGGCATGCCCTGAACTTCCTCCTGTGATCCACCATCTCCATTATGAACTCCCTCATCGATTATTCCTCCTCCTACTCCATTGCTCTCCCATCTGCCAATATTATCTATTAGCTTGTCTAACTATCATTCTCATTGATTTTTCCAGACTTCTTCCCCTGCTCCAGACTTGCTGTCAGCATGTAGGAATTGGGTTTCTCAGGTGCAGATTTCCCTTCTGTCCTCACAGCAAGGTGACCAACAAGGAGCAGCCAGTGCCTATCCCCAGGGCACATGACACATTGTGAGCACAGGTGACATCACCCTGGTGACATCATCTGCAGTAGTTTTACGCCCTCTGGCAAATGCAGCCTCTAATACCTGTACTATCAGATAAAAACCTCTTGGAAAGCAGCATCCCATCTGCTGCAGTAAAGACCTTCCAGCTCACACCGGTGGGTCACAGAACCATAGAGAGGTTTGGGCTGGAAGGAACCTTGAAAATCCTCTAGTTCTCCTACAACTTGTGCAAACCATATCTGGAAAGGTGCTGCGCAGTCCCACAACCCAGGAAGAGGCATGTGCTCTTGGGGGGACACTCTCACCTCTAACTAGCAGCAGGAGTGATGGGAAGACCCTCCCAGCCCCCTCTGCACATCTTCATGCCTTGCAGAGCTCCTGAGGAGCCCGAGAGGGAGATTTTGATTTTGAATCCCCTCCTGATTTAGGAAGCTCTTGCTTCTGTAGGTACATAATGGAGCAGTTTCAGGATGGAGGGGATGGTTGCATAATATTCAGTGCTTTCTTTCCGCCAGTTATTATGATAGATTTGCAAAAACATTTTTTCCAATATTCAGCCAGCTTAACAGGTGACTGAATAATACACACCAACTACATCGTTTGCAATATTTTCCTGTCAGTCATCAACTAATGTATTCAGAGATGAATTCCTTTTCTCCTAGGCCAGCTTTAAGTCAAATTTAGTGGCAGAAAACAACATTAGCTTTATTGACGCTTTTATCAGAATCCTTTTTGTTGTTGGGGAGACACATCCCAAGTTTTCATGAATAATAGGACTGATCATACTTTAAAATCACAAGAACCAAGGGGAGAGCCATGCAGGGGCAGAGGCAGCAGTTTCCATGGCCAGATAGGGCAGCAATAAGGTCCAAACCCTTTCTCCCTGCACCTGCGTTTAGGTCTGGGTCTGAACTTTGCTACTAACCCCCCGAAGTCAGGCTCTGCCAAAGACTCTAATTCTCTCCCACCATTGCCTCAACTACCCAACTGTGCCTTCAGACCACAAACCAAATCCCTGTCAGAGGGCTTTTCTTAACACACTGATTTCCTGACTCTGCATTTGGACGACTTCCCTGCATTTAAAATCGTAACAATCCTTAAACACCTACAAAACCCCAGCAGTTTGCACTGTCACCAGCACCAGTAAGTGATCAACCCCTTGCCTGGCTGGCACTGCCAGAGGGTGCAGGCACTCAGCAAACACAGGCAAAGACCTGGAGAGAAGGAGGCTCAGGGGAGACCTTCTTGCTCTCAACAACCCCCTGACAGGTGTCTGGAGCCAGGTGGGTCGGGCTCTTCTCGCAGGGAACAAGCAACAGGACAAGAAGAAATGGCCTCGAGTTGCACCAGGGGAGGTTTATGTTGGACATTCAGAAAAGCTCTCACTAAAGGGGTTTCTAGCCCTGGCCCAGGCTGCCCAGGGAGGTGGTGGTGTCCCCGTCCCTGGAGGGACTTAAGCTGTGTAGATGATGTGCTGAGGGACACATGGACTTGGCAGTGCTGGGTTAACAATTGGACTTAATGATCTTAAAAGTCTTTTCCAACCAAAACAATTCTGTGATTAATATGAGAACTCGGGTCTCCTCGTTTGCAATACCAGCCCATACACCACCCTAGTTTTCTCCTCAATGAGCTCAATGACTATCGGGTTCTGCTCTCTGAAGAGAAATAGCTGCCTGCCCAGCAGTCAGAGCTGAGCTTCTGCTCTGTAAGTCATGGCCACAGCACATTTATCCCCCTTCAGCACTGCACTCTTCCTTGGCAATGTAGATGCAAATCAACACACATACAGCTCTGAAGAACAGACACAAATCATTTACATTTGGTTCCTAACCAGTAGCATTTTCATTTAATTTCCTACCTTCTTGTTGTAATCACCTTCTATACAACTTGAATCAAATCGCATCCATCAATTTGCCCAGCCCAAAGCTTAACGGCAGCAACACTCTCGTGTGTGTCCCAGCCACGGTGTGTAATTGCAAATTGCAGCAGGCGTCTGTTACCTGACCTGTGCTCACTCTTCATTCATAACCTTCTGATCTAGAGATGCCTTGCTGTATGAATTTATCTCTGGGAGAAGCTCGCCGGTGCAGCTAAAGCTGTTGCATAAATTCTCTTATGAAGGCAAACTGTAAAAGGAGAATTCTCTGCTTTTCAATGTGGGGAGCTGGTGAGAAGTCGTATCTCTAATTGCACCTCCATTTCCCCTTGTACACGTGGATGGTGCTGCCTCTTCACTCCAGAACCACATGCATTTTACATTTTCACAGGCAACTTGGTAGACCCACACCTCTCTGAAGACCAGGGCAGGTCACCTTACCCCCAGATGGCATCTGGAACTACCTGGGAAACCTTGGGGTAAAGGCCAAGCTCTGCTTGGATCCTCCAGGATCCTGCAGTGCCTCAGCTAACTCAGGTCTTCTGCTTTGATCTAAACACAACGTTTATTCAGCGGATGCATGACCTGTGTTAGCAGGTCTGTGAGCTCTCCAAGAAGTTACTTTGCTATCTCAATGTGTTTGTGCAACGTTCAAGAATTCAAAATCTACCAGTATCATTCAGATGAGTCAAGCCAGAAGAGGTCTCATCTGGGACTGTTCGCTGGGAGAAACATGGGGTCTAGAGGGTATGACTCGCACCTAAATCTCAGCTAGCTGAGGAACTTCATGGAAACACTTTGACCCAGCACATGTCTGAGGATCACAGAATGCTAGAGGTTGGAAGGGACCTCAGAAGATCGAGTCCAACCCCCCTGCCAGAGCAGGATCACCTGGGATGTGTGTGCCCACCACAGCCAAGGAAGGATCTGCCCCTTAGTAGGACCAGAGACTAAGCTGTCCTTGGAGCTGTGGCTACACTTCCCCACCGTAGTTAGGCCCAGCTAGAAGAGCCAGGGAAGGAACAGAACGACAAGACATACACACACAGTCACCTTCTCTACCGTGACAACAGCACCCACTCTGGGTGACTCCTGCCACTTGGATTACACTGAAGGAGGTTCAAGCAGTGCCACCTTTCAGCACAGACACGGTCCTGGGACACTCGGATCCAGCCCAGAGCATTGCTACCGTGCTTTGCCTTTCCCTGCAGGCTCTGACAAGCTCTGCGTGCAGAGGTGCAAAGCAAAGGGAGCTGTATGTGCAAGTGCCCCCTCCTCTTCTTCCAAGGGTCACTGGGTCACCCCCAAAGCTGTCCTGTGGCCACAGCACACGATGGCCAGGCCCCACCACACATGGGCCCAAGAGCATCCTACCACTAGAGTAGTGGGGACCAATCTACATGCCCTGGCCTTCTAAAGGGTGACTCTCTTTGACACGGGGCTGAACCTCCTGCCATGGCTTTGTGTCTCTGAGAAAAACCTGCCATGGTTTCTCAGTGCAGGGAAGCTGGTCACCACCCTGCTGAAAACAAGACCTCACAAAAAACAGCCCAGCATTAAGAGAAAAATCAACTCACTTTGCAATTTTAACAGCTTCAGGCCTTGGCTGCACCTGGACCCAGCACAGTCCTCCCTCTCCAGCCCCCAGCGTGTTCAACACCGACATGGAGGAGATGTGGCTCTGCAGTAGCACAGCAACCTGCTGTGAGCAACAGGGCATTATGCTGCATACAAGTAATGAGAAAACTGGGAATAGTGTGGAAGAGAAGAGATTATTAGATAATAAATTATCGATGCAGCAAGAAAATACTCTGTACATATTTTTCCCCCTTACAGCTTCCCTAATATCCTGGGAAAGTGACAATTACACAATTTAAGGAGGTTAAGTTTATTAAAATCCTTTTTTTATTACTTTTCTTTTAATGTATTGTTGAGATAAAGCATCTGGTTAGAGGAAGGTCACCAAATAAAATATTTAGTACTGGTGGAAAGCACAATCCATCCTCCCCCCTGCAGGCAGCAGCAGCAGTGGTGGCAGGGGGACGGGTGACAGCTCACTGCAGAGGCTGCCAGCACCCACGTCCTGCTCTTTCGCATTGGCTCTGCCACAGTATGGCAGCCCTTACAAATGGTAACAGGGGTGACATCTGCCCAGAGAGACAGGCCACCTCTGAAGAGGGTTTACATGGGGCTTTACCAACACCTGCCCCCAATACCACTTAAGAAGAAATGAAAAATTACATTCAACGGGGAGATGTGGTGCCCAGTCTGGCTCCACAAAGATGTACGCTGCACCCAGAGTAAGAACAAGTGTTAAAAACTTCTTCTGTGCCCCAGCCCAGCATATACTCACCCCCTGGGGACACACTGTACCTAAACTGCACACCACAGAGCCCCAGATCATGTGCTTCTTCTGCCCCAAGAGACCAGTCTATGCCAATGCCTTTGGGAACTATCCACACAGAGAAGTTCATTTAGTTTTCTCCATTTCAAGCATTTAGGGCATTTTAAGTTGTTAGTTGACAGCATAATAAACCAGTCATGAGAAATCCTAAGAGGCAAGGAAAAGTTTAGCCTGTAAATCCTGTCAGGAGCAGGTCGGGTCATGCCACAGGGAGAGGGAACAGTCTTACCTTATCTACCAGGAAACAAACCAAATCTCTCCTGTTCCATCGTGGTCCTGGTGCACAGAGCCCAGGGACAGACCCGATTTCCTGAAGGGGAAAGGTCCCACTTGCTCACCCAGCACCTTTCCTTGGGACAGTCCCATCACTCCTCTAGAGCAGCACCCACCCCTCCTTCACCTGCTCCCCTCCACCCTCTCTCCTCTCACTCAGCACAAACTCTGACTCTAAATTAAATGCTTGTGACATGCAGCCTGACCAAACAGGGGAGACAACTGCTTTTATAGAGGGCATAAAGCACTGACAGACATTCCCTCTGGTTTCAATAAGGATGTAGTTAGGGCTGAAGAACCACAGTGAACACAATGTGACAGCAGAGAACAGCAAAATTCCCATCAGGAGCAGCTGAGCTTCTAATTAGTTTTCTGCAAAACATCAATAAAATAACGACTAGAGGGAGGCCAGGTAAAGCACTTGGCCTTTTAAAAACCTTTGTCAAAGTCATCACAAGAAGCTATTAAGAGGAATAAGTGGACATGAGCTGAGAGGCACTTCTCTGCCATCCATTAGCCAGGGACAGGGTAGAGCCTGTGGGTAGGACCAGCAGTGGTGACAGCATGCTGCTCTACCACCCAGGGGGCTCCTGGAGGGTAACACTAAGAGGCCAAACCCCCACAGAATTGTTGAGAGAGTAGAAAAGACCAAAACGGTTCAAGCGGAGGTGGGCACATGGGGTGGTAAAACTCACTTCACCAATGTGATATAACACGGGTAGAGAGGGGAATTTTCAGCTGGTTATGCTTGCTCCTGGGCTCTGATTTAAATGCTACAGATTGGGAAACAGCCTCCTGTTCATCAGGAAAATCACATCCCCTTCCACACCCTCCGCTGAGTGGGTGCCACACAGTCAGTCTGTCACAGCTCCAGCCAAATTCCACAGGGAGCATCCTGGCAGTGACTCTGCAGAAGCCCCTTCGCCTCTGCAGCAGTCTGAAACCCCGAGTAGATGCCTGCTACATATTTAAAGCCCTGAAGTCCAATTTTCCATGAATAAGCTATTCCAAGCTTTTCTCACTGCTCACTTGCCAGCTGAGTGCTTGATGCTCTTTAGCTGTCAGACGTGTGGCCGGGTGTTTGGGACAGGCCCCTGGAAGTCACTGCCTTGCAGACACATCAGTTGGAGCTTTGGTAAAAATTCCCGAGTGGAGCTGATTCTCCACATGTCCCAGCTCCCTTGGCTCCTGCAAGTCAGGCCTTCCTTGGGAAGATGAAGATGAAAAGTCAGTAAGGGGTACTTTTACGAGCCATGAGTATTCTTGCGTGTCCAGAGGTAAAAGGCCAGTGCCCTACACAATGGCACTGTCAAGCCATCTGGATTAATTTAATAATAATGGTTTCTAAATGCTCCTGTGTGGCAGACAGTGACTCCTTTCTACATATTACTTGCAGTGCCCTGTGAAGCAAAGGAAAAAAAGTATTTGGATTATTAACTTCACTGCAGGCAAGAAGTAATAGCCCCAAGCTCTCAAAGCCATGTACAAACATTGTCTAATTACTCCTTATTAATTCCTATCAGCTAGATACATACTTTTGTTGCCCTAAGCCAAAAAAATAAAATAACCCCCCAAAAAAACGATGTCAGAGGTCATGAGAAGTTAGGTCAAGACACAGCCTAACATCCAAACATGTGTAACATCCACGGACAGCAGATGTCTGGATGGTCAGAAGCAGGGCCAGCCTTCCCCAGCGGGGCAAGTGATGCTTAGGGAGGTGGAATGACTTCTGGGAGCTTGAACTCTCTGTTTCCAATCCAGGTGCCCTGTGCTGGCACTGCTGGTTCCTGGGCTTGGGGGAAGGGCTGCGGTTGCCCCTGTGCCGCTGGGAGCACTGGGTGAGCAACCAGCTGCTGATTAACACCACAGAAGGGTGAGGCGAAGGAAAGTTTCATTGCTGGCGATGGACCCTGCACAGCTCAGCTTGATAAAATTAGCAGGCTGGAGATGGATGATGTTGCGAATCACTTCTGAGGTACAGGCGTAACACAACGACAGGAATTAATAGAGTCCTTGTACTTGAAACACCAGGGCATGTGTTTTAATTTAGAAGGGCTGAAAGTAAAAAATCATCTCACTGTCACGTTTCCAGGTCAGCATTTGACTTATTAACTTCTGCTCTGGGCACAGGTAAATGAACCAAGCCACGTTTCGTGCAGCTGCCAAAGTTATATCGGGTGTCATTTTTTTTAACAGGGTCATTAGGAATTGCTCAAGTGTCTGGAAAGGGCATCAAAAAAAGTATTTTTACTTAATAATCAGGCTTAATCTCTAAGTTTTGTTGAAGTCACTTTGCCAAGGCCTTCAGCAAAAATCAATCTTAAGAGCGTTGCGAAGCTGTAGTGTGATAGTTAGATAATTTATTATTCCACAACTGTGGGTCTTAATCTAATTAGAGATGGTATCTAGGATTCACTTCAGCTTATTTTGCTATTTTTACTTGCAAACTTATTTTGCTATTTTTACTTGCAAACATTCCCAAAGAAATGCCGTTGTAAGTGGAAGAGATGGGAAGCACCCTGTGCTCTCCCTGCTGTGCTCCCATGTGTAACTCCACAGGTAATGAGGCCAAGAAACAATGGAAGCAAGACCCACACTTAAGGTCATTTGAAGAACTTCCTAATCTGCAGCAAACCCAGCCCACATGTAACCTAGAGGGAGAAACCAAGGAAAAAGAGCTCCAAACACAAATTTGTCCTTCCCTGATGACACTGTCACCCCAGTTTTCTCTCTGGGCATCTCCGTGGCTTGCACTATCAGGGAAATGCAGGGAGATTGGCAGGTCATTTGGCCTGGCTGGCAGGGTGGTGGGGATGGGGCTCTCCACCAAAGCTGCAGAAATCAATCACCTGCCTGCCGCGCTGCGCCCGGGGACCTGCACCGCTTGAAAATAGCACCTTGCTTGCTTCACACCCTGGGAGGGATCCTACAGGCCAGACATGATTTATTTGTTTAAAATAACTAGAGGTACCTCTCGGAGACTGGTAGGAACATGAAATTAATACCTGAGATGCAATAAAGTGCAAATAGAAAGGAAAAATTAAAAAAGCAATCTCATGGCATATATTAACCTGAAATCATTGGTGCAACATGGAAATAAACTCAGCCCTGTACTTGGCTCCATGGTGAGCCCACAAACATTCATTTTCTTCTTTTGCAGGCAGAATGAATAGCCTGTTTTGGAAAGAATTTGCACAAACCTTTGGACCATCAGCCTTCTCTACAAAAAAGTCTAAAAGATTTAGTTAACAGTTTTGAAAAATAATAATTCAAATTCCTTCTAACCTCTGCTTTCCAAAAGCGAAGTTCCTATGCACTGCAAAAAATACTCAACAGCTGCCCTCATGCTCACAAGGCTGGGGCAAGACATGAGCAAAAGACAGACATACACATTCCACACCAGCACATACTTCATTTAATGGTAAGCAAGGCTCCTCTGGTGGGTCCACAGACTTGAGAGCCTTTCTATTCACAGTATTAAGTGATAAAAAAACCACAACAAAAAAACCCAACCAAACAAAAAGACATTTAAGGGAGAACTGCCTGCTTTTCTGACTGCCAGGAGCTCAGCCAGTATCTCTGTGCATTGCTCTCCCCCTCTTGTAGAAGAATTACATCGTTAGTAAGACTCCAGTGCATTTCTTCTGTAGCACTTGGAAGGAGCTTTTTATGGTCCTTGGGAGACAGAGACATGAAACCTTTGATTTCACCCCACCTCTGCTCCTCTACCTTCTCTGTCAGGAGGCACATTTAGAGCTGTGTAACCTTTATGGCTTTAACAATTTTATAGCAGGCACATGCTATTTCTGCAGCACGTCCCTTGGGGGCCCCTGGAAGGATGATGTAGTCAGGCCAACATCCCTATGGTCACCACAAGCAAGGAGAAGAAACGAGGCTCAGGAAGGAGCTGGTGGTAACCCTTTGCAGAAAGAGATGGCTAATTTGCACATCCTTGGATATTCATTGCAAATTCTCCCCTGCACTTTCACTCGTACGGCGCTGTACGGCGACAGGAAGATCTGCTGCTGGTCTCTCCATCACCCACTCTTCCTCACCCCCCTGCTCAATCTCCACAGAGGAGGACACATCCCATTTTCTCTATTAACTGTCAGCGTTCTGCTGTCTACCTGAGTAATCATGAAAAATGAAGCAGTAACTCATCTGCTCGTGTGTAAGAGCCTTTGGCCTCCCCTGCTGTGGGTGCTGAATTTCAATCTGCCAGGGACGTGGGGCTCGGGGAAGGAGCTGCACCTCTAAGGGAGAGCTCTGCTCTGCTCCCCTGCACTGAACAGCCCAGCAGCTCTGCCCTCCGAGAGCCTGGCTTGCAAGAGGATACCACCAGAACTGCACCCAAGCTAACACTGCTTACAAACTGGCATCAAATTCAGTCCAATTAGAAAATGAAAACCAAAACCTTTAGGAAAAGCTCCTGGGTCTGTTCTCCTATTACTTTTGACCATGTGCCCTATTTATCACAACACAGGCACTGCCATAAAGGCACTCACAGCACTTTACATGATTTTTAAAAAAAAAAAGAAAAAAAAAATCTGCAAATTCACAGCTCAGAAGAGTCCTTCACAAGAAGTTATTCATAACTAAGGATACCCAACTGTGCACTCTAAATTAACCCTATATTTAACTGCTTTTCCCAGTGCAGACCTCGGAGGGCAATCAAGTTCATAATGTTGAGACACAAGTAAAGGAAGCTGATCCAAAACCTCTAAAAGTCAATTAAGTTCTTTAAGTGTGAAAAATTAAACTACCTTTGGAACTCAAAGGAAAGTATGAGATTTCTGAAGCTGTTCTCCAGTTAATCAGATAACAGCTTTAATGCAGCGGTCCCCATGCTGCCAGTCCAACAGCTCACAGCTGCCAGCGAGGACTTGCACCTCTGCTCTGCCCCATTCTCCACCTCTGGGTACCCCTGAAGCCCTCAACCCTCCACCACTTGATCAGCTCACCTCTTCTGCCAGAAACTTTTTCCCCCCTCCCCAGTGCTTTAAGGAGCTGAGGTGGCTCCTGGAGGCATTCGAGGAGTCCTAGTGCTGGTGTAAGGCGAGTTGTGGGGAGAGGTGGCAGGGAGCACAGAACACGCTCTCCCCTTTCATCAGCAACCAGGTTCTCTCTGACCCATCCCCCAGAAGCATCACCAGACAAAACTCCAGTAACCCAGGGTCCTGCTGCCCCACCAGAGGTTCCTGCACTCAGAGCACACAATAGGTGTAGATGCCTCCACTCCTGCAGCTCCCAGACCTGCTCCTTTGCTAATGCCAGTTCCCACCTTCCCCCCCAAGAGGATAAAAAAATATTAAAAAACCCACTGTCCATCTAAAGTCTTCAGTCAGATTTCTTCAAAGCTTAGCCCTGTAGATTGGATGAGCCTCTGCAAGAGTCACTTGGATTAAGGAAAGAAAAAAAAGAAGAAAAAAGTTGTGCAGACAGAAAGAAGTTGTCCGAAAATCTGCTGTGAGTTCAGCTGACTTCTGACTAATCACTGCACTTTGCCATGGGAGTTGCATTAATTATCACCAAATCAGAAAGGGCTTCAACCAGCTCTCCTCTGAGTCACCAAGAAAAAAAAAGAAAACTTATTAGCTTCTATTTTCTTCACCATCTCTCTTCAAAATCTCATAACACCCAGAAATCCAGATCAAAAAATATGACACATTCCAATTTCCCTTGATTTAATTTCCTCAAGCTGACTAATTTAATTGCAATATTTGCCTTGTACCTTGAGTTCTGCTTTCTCGCTCTCTTCCCGATGCCGAAACCTGCTCCCCAGTCCTGCTCCCTAGGCTTAAACCCACACAGATGTTTCCAAATTTGTATTTGTTAGAGACTAATTACCCTCATTCCCCAATGGATCATTCCATGGAGATCAGATACTCCGTTCGTGATCACAGATGTAATGCACACACACAAACACACATCATGCAGTTATCTAGAAGAGCCTGAGGAATTAGGTCTCTCAAAAGGGATAGATTGTTTAAAGTCAAGCAGATTAAAAAAGAAATCTGGATGATTTTTTTTTATCTTCTATATGATAGAAGCCTGAAAGATAGAGCTGGCTAGCAAAGCTACTGGAGCAAAATTGGAATTCAGCTTAGCCACCAAGAACTCAACATCAAGGTGAAGCAATATTTTAAAAGTCCACAGAATAAAAAGCTTTTAATGCATTTCAGACTTTATCTTTCCCCTTTGTTATACTTCTGAGTTTGGAAATAAAAATAAAAAAATAAATTCTGGCAGCAGTGAAACTATATCTCAAAACGAAGTCAAAATAGAGATGTTTTATTCTTTGTGGGTATCTACTCCCTCCCCCACCACCATAAGTTGGTTGAATCCCTTTCCCCCAGCCAAAGGCATGGGAACATGCTCAGCCACACATCACCCTGTGCCTGCAGCACCAGCCCCTGTGCCCATGCCCCCCCCCGAGTCTTCCTGCAGCTCCCCACAGAATCACCCTGAGCAAAACCTGAGGTTTATGTCTCAAGGCAGCAACTTTGTTGGGGACGAACGTTGCAGATGTGAATAATGCTGCTGAGCTGGAGGCAAGCCCTCCTGTGCACAAAGCTCTTTACGTGCATATATATTTCCTAGTGTGGGGATTTAGCAGTAGAGTTTCAAAGGTAAGAATTAGGGACCTTAAATAACTTTGGAGAGTTATAGCAAACAAAAGCCTTGAGAGACAGGATCCTCTCCTGCCGACTTACAGTTGCCAAAGATCCTGCAGCATTTTCCTCAGACCAAAAGGACTTTGTCACACGCCAGCACGGCAGTGTGAAGGGTATAAAGAGCAAATCTACCTCCCAGAATTCCAGTATCCCCCAGTTACATGTCAATCGTGCCCAAGCACTGTTTGTTCAGCAAACTGCAGTTCTGCCCGGCAGTGTCAGCTGCAAGCCCTGGCTTGATGTGCCCTGAAGTCCTACTGCAGGCTGTTCACAGAATCCCAGCACAGTGGGTGTTGGAAGGGACCTCTGGAGATCATCGTATGCAAGCTCCCTGCTCCAGCAGGGCCACCCAGAGCAAGGGGCCCAGGATCACATCCAGGCAGGTTTAGAGTCCTTCCCGAGAAGGAGACTCCACCACCTCTCTGGGCAGCCTGGGCCAGATGCTCCATCACCCCAAAGAAAAGAATTTTTCTCCCCCAGTGTTGAAGTGGAACCTCCTGTGTTCCAGTTTGTACCTGTTGCCCCTTGTCATATCATTGGGCACCACTGAAATAGTCTGGCCCCATCCTCTTGACACCCATCCTTCAGATATTTCTAAGCATTAATAAGATCTCCTCTCAGTCTTCTCCAGCTAAACAGCCTCAGGGTTCTCAGCCTTTACTCAGAGAGATGTTACACTCCTTTCATCATCCTCCTCATCTCCATCAGAAGGGGACACTTTTTTTGCTGTATAAGAGGACACAGCTGCAGCTCCTAACAGGCACTGCTACACTGGACCCAGATAAGCCTCCTCCCTGTTCCCAGGAATTGTCCCAGATTTGCCCCTAGGTTCAGGCCATTGCCACCCATTGATTCCCAGAGGCCCCAGCTCCATCTCAAAGCAGCAGCACACATGGGGTTTTGGCATTTTCTTGTGGGCAAACTGCAGACAAAACCTGGGCTGAAGGACCACATAATCACAAGATCCATCCCTAGATGGCAGGTGGCATCTCTCCATCACGCCCTGCCTGCTGAGGCAGGAGAGGCACTGCCATTCACTCCCCTGTGCCCCATTCAGCACCAAGCAGCCCCCCTCAGAAGACAACTCCTGGTACCAAGAGCATCAGTGTTAATGGGAGGATTCTATCTGTCAAGGGTGAGAGCAGAGAGAAGGAGAGGAATTGTTTTAAGATTCTGACTGGAATATGAATGGAAAACTCTATGCTGTTTGCCCAATCCTGACCAGCACATTGATGTCACAATGAAAAGAGGATTCTTTAGTTACTCAGTTTAGCTTCTGACTATGAGAGAGCTGGAAATTACTCATAATTATATTCATTATTATTTTGCTTACAGAGCCAGCCAATCTGCAAGCCTAGACTGGGCCCTGCAGAGACCTTCCAGCACTGGAGCTTAGACCCAAACCTTTCAAGTCCTGCATAACTTAAGCACAGCACACGTCTAGCAGCTTGATGCTGCTTTAGCAGTTTCTCCTGAGACAAACGCTCCTGCACATGCTCATTACTACAGCCCTATTCCCATGCAAACCCCAGAATACCTCACTACGTGCAGAGCCTTAAAAACTGAAGACTTTTGCACTAGTTGTACTCATGCTGGCTGCACAACAGCAGGCTGTAAGTCTTTGGACCAAAGGTGGCTGTTTGAGGTCTCCGTAACAGGCAGCAGGTCACTGCAGCTCTAACTCTAGCATGATGAGTTTTCAGAATAAACATTCTCCATGATTGGATTCAGGCTGGATGGATAGTGAAGGGAAGGAAGGCTTCATGCTGCAAAAATAAACCTTTTCTTCATAGCTGCAGCTCTTCCACTCTTGGTAGACATTCAGCTTAGCATTGGCCAGAGAGACTCTACTTTCTTGGGTTTGTTTTGTT
>VWZY01012091.1:376986-413089 GCA_013399075.1 Chloroceryle aenea
TTTACCCTGAGCTGAAACGCAGAAACTTTTTTTTTTTCCCTTTGTTACATTAGAAAACATTTTTCAAAAGGGAAGATAAAGAATCTCATCAAGTGCTATGTTTTTCTTCAGCTTTGACTCTTTATTTCTCCTCCCTCTGCTTTTTCTTGTATTTTTCAATAAAAGGTTATTTCACAGTAAAAATATCAAAACCTGTCATTCGAATCCAGACAATTTCCAAAATACTGCCTTTTTTCCCTGCAAAGTTAAGCTGTCAAATCAATACCACTTCTGCATGCTGCATGTGCAGAATTCATCAAACGAGCATCTTCCAATGTAAATCTTTTGCAATGAAACATTCAGATGGGCTCCAAACATGCTCTTTGACACGAGCAGCCAGGCTGGGGCAGAGATGGCACAGATCTGGAGGATTTCTGCAAAGCATAACAACTGCAGAAAGTAGAGGAAAAGAATCTGTCCATGGTCCTCCTCTTTCCTGTCAGCCTTTTGCAGGAACACACTAATACAGTACTAATTACTTACAGGATCATTATTCTTTATAGAACATAAGAGGTGGGTTTTTTTGTGGTTTTGTTTTGGGTTTTTTTTGTTTGTTTGGGGTTTTTTTCCCCACTATAAAACTAGTGTATGGGGCTGTTTTCCTTTATTTTGAGGTGTTAACACTCACCCAGTTTCCCTTCCAGGTCTATCTCCTTGGGCAAGCCAGACCATCACCAGTTATGGTGCAGTCCGAAGGGACCAAGCTTAGTCCATTGGAGACACATCCCAGCCTGGCCACCTTTCTCTGCTGCTCTTTCCCACATACCCAGTGCCACCAAATCTCAGCTGAGCAAAGGGACTAAGCCCTCAGTTTACTCCTCTCTACCTCAAAGCTTCCCCCAGAAAGAAAAAAGCATCGAGAGATGCCAGGAGTCAACAACTGGCAGCATTTCAGAGGCTCCACAAAGCAGAGGTTGAAGTCAATATTTGTATGTATGCAGAAGAAATGGACCTGCCTTGCCAGCCACAAAGGCAGAAAGAACAGTGCCATCGCATGCAGGACAGCTCTTCCATGGCCTTGGGTTCACCAGCAAGGCTCTTCCAGAGAGAAGAGGGCTCTTTCTGCAAGCAGATAAAGTAGAAGACAGAAGAAGTCACAAGAGGCATATCCCAACACAATCCCATCTTTAACACCCATGCAACATCTCATGGGTCACACTTTTCCATCTTGCAGCAGGGACCAGAACATTTTGGTTGGTTTTGCTTTTTACCCAAGCATCTTTTTTAAGAAGACCTGGTTTTATTCAAACTGAAGTTGTCAGCTGCCATCAAGATATGAAATGACATGACATCATCTGGTCTCAAATTTTCCGTTAGGAATTTCATTTCTGAACAGTGAAATTTTAGTTGTGATTGTTGTACTGCTTTGGTGGAGCTTTTTTTCCATTTTCTGACAAGTCCACTATAACTTATAATACATGTTCCTGTAGACTGACAAGTTCTACCATGGCAGAACGTATGACATGCCAGGCTTCTTATTTATTTTTAAAATATCAGGGACAGCAGATAACAAAAAACCTTCTTCTCTAGAACAAAACATCTCCTGTTTGTTCCAACAAAGCAAGTTGAAGCATGTTGACACATAGATCAAAGCATTGCCTGCTTGAAAACTGTCAAACCATTTCATTGCAAACTAGATGGGGAGCACTTTGAAACATAGCAAAAAATCTGATGTTTCATTCAGCAAGACAAATCCCAGCCATCCTTAATGCAAGCAAGAAAAACATCAGGGTGATCTGCTTAACAGGTTGTCATGGTACACCATGATCAGTGAAACCTGTTCTTCACCATTAACATGGTGTCACAAACCGATGGTGAAACAAGACAAAGGGAAATGTAAAGTGTCAGAGTGCCACAGTGAAAATTCTTCTGGTGTATTTTAAAGACATGTTTTCACCTGGAAAGTTTGGGTATTGGAGAACAGCAGCACATTTTCTGCCCTGGCCCCATCCACGAGACACTCTGTTGGGTGGGATAACGCAGGGTTCCCACTCTACCCATTGACTGCTGGAGCCACCCGGAACACAGTGGAGATGATGTGGCACACTAGGGAATTTCTACCATCTCCAGCATAAAATCTTCTCACCCTCTGACCTACCTGCCTTTGAATCTTAAAAAAACCCAACCCAATACACCAAATAAACTCTGGAAAAGCATCTGTCAAGGACAGCATCCTGGACCACACATAGGAATGAAGAATACAGGTTGTGGAAACCTATTCAAATGGCTAAAGACCACGTAAATGAGCAGGGCATGCATTTAGGAATTAAAATGAGAAAACAGGTCATTATATATTGCTGTAGAGCTTGTAAGGAGCCTAAGTAATAATAGCATCAAATAATTACTAAGTCAATGAGTCAAGAAGAGTTTCTTCATTGTTCAGCAGAGCTGTTACCAACCATCCATTGCAGGGTGTAACGCTTCACCACTGAAAACGATGGATTCATTTGTACAGATATTGCAGCTGTTACCTGTGCTGTCACAGGTAAGAACTCAGCCTGCGTGGGGGAAGCGATAGTCTGGAAGATATTTATATCAATTACATCTTTTCAAATTACCTGGGTCTGCTGAGATTGGCTGCCAGGTACTTGGAAGTGGTGGAGGCAATCTGAGGGCTGTGAGAGCTTACCTTTGAAAACTCAGGGACTGTGGCGAGTCCCAGAAGAGCAGAGAATGGCAAACAGAGCAGGAGTTACAGGCCAGCCAGCTTAACTTCAATTCCCACAAAATATATTGCAATAAATCATCAAACAAACACTTTCTAAGCACCTAAAAGATGACAAGACAGTGCGGAAGAGCCAGCACGGATTTGTCAAGAAGAAATCACATCAAGCCAATCTCATATTTTCCTTTGACAAGGCAGCAGGACTCACAGAGAGAGAGGTGTACGTGATGAGCTCAGCAAGGCTTTTGATACCATCTTACCTGACATTGTCTTAAGCCAGTCACAGAAATAAGATTAGCTGAGATTAAGATGGTTATGCATGTGAAGATCATTCTCAAAAAGCAGTTTTCAATGCCTTCCTCAAACTGGAGAAACACACCAGTAGCACTGGGTGAGGATTTGCCCTGGGCCACTGTTTTCACCACCTAACCTGGGTGAAAGAGATTTGGAGACAACATCAGCTGGGGCAGTGCTGCAAGCAAAAGGGAGATGATTGGCACCTTGGACCAGCCTTGACAAATAAGGGAAACACTTCACAGCAACAGCAGGCTGTGGGTGCACAAGGACCTGTGAAGAAACTTATGGTTTGGTTGGAATGACTCAGCCAAGGACCATCCTAAGACAAATCAGGGCCAATGGCAAGGAAAGAAAGGTAGGGAGAGGCACAGGACAGTGGTGAAGAATGTGGACAGATTGGGAAATCAAGGAGGGGCAACTGTGAGGGAGGAGCTGGGATTCAGTTTAAAAAAGGGAAGTTGAGAAGAAATCAGGATAAATCTTCTTGTCAGAGCACTGCAGCCTCAGAGAGGGAAATGGAGACATCAGCCCCCAGGTCTACCACAGATAAAGGGAGGTTTTGAGGAAACGTCAGGCAAAATGTCATGGAGGAAGGTGTGAAAACACACCACTCGGAGTGGGTGGACAGGTGGGGCCACCCTGAGCTTCTCTGCCTTGCACCCAGCTGCCAGTCTGGCTTCCCAGCAAGATGCACACCACACACTGCATGACAGGAGGATGCTTTTTGCCTTTTTCCTTTTTTTTCCCCATTATTCTTCATCAGTTTTTATTTTTCTTCAAGGAAAAAGATAAAACCTTGAAAGGAAGCACTGCACTCATCACTATTAGTGACTCATGAAAATACTACCTCTGTGAACAGGACGATTAATTCTCCATGATGTACTCTGCCGTACAGAGAGATTCATTCCACTGGCTGATGAAGATGGTACTAAAAGGAAGATAAAATATGCTTCCATAACAGCAACAATAATCTGAGCCCATTTAAAAAGAAAAACAGAACATTGATGTTTTCCACCACCACCACCCCCCTCAAAAAAATTATCTTTAATCCAATAATGAGACATTTGTCTTGTTCATGCAGGGCCAAACCCGTCAATTTTCTGTTTGCATTGATGTCTCTAAGGTATCACCTACAGATTATGCCCTCAGAGGAATAAAAAGGATGCTGATACAACCCAGGGGCCAAGGGAAGAGCACATTAATGACCCCTCAGCAGGAAACTAAAAGGAGCAGAAAAAGGGGAGGGGAGGAAATTGGGATCCTCCTGCTCCTCCAGACAACAGCAGGATCCAGCCAGCCCTGAACACACACAGATGCGCAGTTTCCCTAATGGCACAGCACTGTAAATCCTCAGGATCAAAGACATAAACCAATCACCCACTTGTGTCAGGCCAGGAATAAATTCCCCCCATGAGAAAATATTAATCAGCCAGCCAGGTGCAGTAAGTGCTGCACTCAGACACTGCCTCCAAAAGCAGCACTGCCAGGACAGAATGCAAACCTAAATTGAATTAATGCCTTTTTTTTCTTCTTCTTCTTTTTGACACCCCAATCCACAGGCTCTTACAAGGTGCAATTCCCAGAACAGAGCATTTTGCCTCTTTTCAGGGAGCTCCCTTCTCACCCCAGACCCCACATCAATTCTATTTCCCTAAAAAGAGATTTTTACCTAAGCCAGGACTTGCAGAGAGATGCTGGTAAAGGAGAAATGATGTTCTCCTGAGCCTGTAGACAATCCCTAAATAAAAACCCCAAGAATTTTTAACTATCTACTCATTTCATCTCTTTTGTCCCAAAGCAAAGACAGAGCCACATCAGGTAGGACACAGCCTGGAGAAAGCACCAAAACAGAGGGTCAATTTATTTTGGCCCTGTGTATAAGTGTGAAAAATGCTGTGGCTTTGCCAACCCTTCACCTTCTGCTGATGCCCACTCCAGGGAGCTGCATGCCCTGGGAAACATGGACCAGAGCTTTATATTGCATTGCCCAAGGTCCCCAGATTTCTTACCTGCATCAGGAGAATCCCCTTCAGTCATGACCTTGGAGCAAGTATAGCCCTGAAAAGAAGACTTCAGCTGAGTAACTGCTAATACAAAGCAGGTGTTTGGGGTTTCTCCAGATTTCCACCATCACTGTGCTGCATTTGACCCAAAGTAGATAGTCAGTCTACAGTTTTGGCCCAAATCTTGACTTTTTTCCATTTAATTTATACTTATTTCCCAACCTTTCCATCTTAGCAGGCTCAAAATGACTCCCAGCTTTGTATTCAACAGATCACTAATTCCAGCAACGTGCAGTTGATTTTCTCTTCCCATGCTAAAAATACTCCAGTTTCTGCTCTCAGCCACCCCACCCCAAACCTCAACCCACTGCCCTGACCCCCCTGCTGTAATGCCCAGGCAACAACAGCAGAGATAGGGCTGCAATCTGGCTCTGCAACTGCAACCCAGATGTAAAACATAACCCGGAGGGCAGGGCAGTGAAGAATTCAGACTGGCAGCATTTTATCCCCGCTTCTCACAGGCAGAAATGGCCCCACATGGAGCAAGGCAGAGGAGACTCAAGCCCAAAGATCACTCAGCTCCTGGAGTTTTTCTCCATTCCCCCAGAGCTTACCAAGATTCTTTTAGAATGATCGCCTAGAACTTGNTCCCAACTTTTCCTGCTCCAGCTACACTGAAGCATGTTGAAAACAGACTCCCCTACGCTGGGCCAGCCCTCCCCTTATNGTGCTGGGTAGAATTTAGACTCCTGTTGGCTGCATTGCCTATTCATAATTTAAATGTATGGCACAACATATCAGGTATATTTAAAATAGTACAATGTTGCCATACTCTTTATGGCATTTTAAAATTGATGGCCCCTAGTTTAAATACAAGGAAAATGGGAAATAGAGTTAACATCTCCCATACTTTGCCATTACATTCATTTTTAATTATTAAGCACACCAGGGCAAGTTTGTAATATTTTTATCAGAGTTTTATGTATTGTCAGGTACCTAAATTACTGATCTGCACCACATTTTATTAATCATAGCATTTCATGTGAACCATATTTTAGGGAAATAATTTTGCTAGAATTAAGCTGTTAAGGCAGAAAGAGGCTCTTCCAGAAGCAATTCCTGAAGAGGGATGGAGGCGTGCGAGAGCAAGATCAATTTTGCACTTCTCGTGGGTTTTTTTGGAGGGTGAGGATGAAAAGAACCCAGCCCCTTTTCTGTAGGAAGGGGAGGACATATGAGGGCAGACACCATCCTGGTTTGTTCCCTTGATGCCAAAGGGAAATCTCCAAAAGGGCAGTAGGTTCTTTCTCTAATTAAGGGACTGAGGAAGGGCTTTTTCCTCCTTTAAGAGCACCCCTTCCCTACAGCTATACCCAGAGCAGGTAAAGCTCTACAGCCATAGAACATTACAAAGCCTAACACATCCCCTCTCATCTTAAGCACCTTTAGCCTCCCAGCCCTCCAGCAAGACCAGTCAGTGCCATACCCAGTGCTGACAAAGGAAGCTGAGGCACACAGACACCAGGTGAGAAGTCTCAGATGATGCAGGACCTCCACCAGTGAGGCCACTCCCCAATAACTCAGATACAGTGCTGTGACAGCTAAACAGCACACAGCCACTCNGCATAGGAGAACCACATAATAAATGCTAGACCAGCTTTTGGCTCCTCCCAGTTATGTACCTACCTAGAAACTTCTGGCAAACAACCTGAAGATGACAAGAGACAGAAGGAGGACGTGAGGAGGAAGAATAAGACTGAAGCCAGGTAGAGTAGCTGAGGCTCAAACCCAGCTGGAGGGTCACTCTCAGTGACTCGGGGTCACTTTGGCACAACATCCTTGGCAAAAGCCCCAGCAGGCACTGATACCACACTTCCATACTGGCTTTTCCCTGTTGGTTATTTTTGTATTACTGAATGGACTGGCTCTAGTGGGCACAGTTATTTTTCCTCCACAACTAAAGTTGAACAAGCTGCCCTGGGGAGTAATTTTGGAAGCAGCTGCAATGTTTATTATCAGTGCAGGCAGGTTTTTATTCCTTTAACAGCAATCTATCATGCTGCATTTTATTAGTTGCTATTTCTCACTGTCTACCCTCAGAAGGGCTGGAAAACTTTCTTTTCTGTCCTGGAAGTGGAGAAAACTCAGCAGTTTCAGCTCTCAATACCAGGGACCACAGCAGCCTCCCCAAGTCCAACCCTTGCTGACCCACAGTGAGGCACCATGACTGTCCAGAGACACTGGTTTGCACCAAGAGGTGTTTCCATTCCCTCCATAGCAGGGATGGGTTAATCTGAATAAAAGAACTTTATATCAGCAAGCATCACTGGTCTCAATCCTATTTCTATTTGTACTTTTGAGTGACTCTCGAGCAGAAAGTTTGATTCTCATCACTGGGAAATCATTAAAACATGAACTGCAATTAAATTTAGCCTTTCAATTCGATTCACTGCTGCATCTGTATGCATTTAAGCAAATACAGATACCTGAGTTAATTGCAAGTCTGAATTTTTCCAATTTTTTGCCATGTTAAACAATGCTAAGTGATACCTTCACTATATACTAAATGATTGTTTATTTTTTACTTGTGTCAGACTGTATTTGGACAACTGGAACTGAATGAGAATGCACAAATCAGCATTTCAAAATAGCTTTCTACCAATTACAAGTCCTTCATGTGTGCTAGGTAATAAAAATACTGTTGTTAAAACACGATTTGCATGTAAATCTGATTTACTACACAAAAGAATTATATACAGTCAATAAAATTGAACTGATTGTTTCCAATAACTGGAGACAAAACTCTGAGATGTTAGAGCTTACAGATATTATCTTCTTGCACCTGATTTTTATTCAGAGGTTGCAGAAGGAAAACCACTTTCCTGGGCTGTTTTGGGGTTTTGTTTTCAGCAAATTTGAATTAATTTTTGAGATTTCCTACTGGATGAAACTTCTATTAAAAAAATAATATTCTTTCTCTACCTCCTGAAAACACCTGTTTTTAAAGTCAGGACAGCCCTTCAGCAAGGCTCACTGCAGGTGTTCAGACAGGTTACATCTATCTTCTCACTGCTTTCATGCATCAAAAACTCCAGAAGTAAATGTGTTCCTTTAGCATTTTCATTTGATACAAGTTATTTAAATATATTAAATGAAGATCTTAATAGAGATGGACAGAATTTCACACTTAATTTTCTAGTTTAAAAATCTGATTGCTTTAAAGTAATCTATTTTTATCTGCCCCATTTCCTGTAAAGATTCCTTGCCAGGCAGAACATAAACCAGGGCTCCCAGGATAGAGAAAATTAACCCTCCCAGCTGGAAATGGCCAGTGTTCATCCACCACATCAGCTGGGGCAGCCACACCTAGGACAAGAGAGAGGCACATAGGTGCAAATGCTCCAGAAACTTTAACAGATGAAAATTAAAGATTCAGTTGCTCACCCTGCAGAATACGACACTGCCCTGATCTCTGCACACCTTGTTTCCCCTGCATCCCACAGCATTAAGAAGATGAGGTTGGATGCTGAGGTCCAGGCAGCCCCTTACCCCCAGCCAGCTTGGATGACAGTCCCACTTTTTACACGTTAAAGGTGACAATAAGGCTGGTGCCTGTCCAAGTTGTGCAGGCGTCATTTGCACTGCAGCAGGACCACCCCGTGTGTGCCCCTTGATGGATTCCCATTTCTGGAGCAGGTAGCCCAAAGGCCATAAGCACGGGAAGATGACATGTGCCTGTACAGCTACAGACACTCCCAGGGTCGCAGTCCTGTGCTTCAAAAGCTAAACAAAGGAAGACACAGCACCTTTTGGTTACGACAAGGAACAAGAGCTCTGCTTGACTCCAAAAAGCCAACACTCGTCAGTACGTTATTGAAGCCTTGTACCTGGAAGTATGACAAATCACTAATGCTTTCTGCAAAGTGACAGGTTTTTCTCCACCCAGCTGAACCAAACACTAGAATCCAATTTTCCAGAGCAGTGGAAAATCCAAGAGACAGCCTGTTCAGACAGCAAGCCCTGTTCTGCGCCCATTTGTTATTACACCAGTCTGTTGCTACCTTTAAACAACACCATTATATTCTGATTGTCTGTTTGCCAGATCATTGAGATCTACCAGAAAAATAATTTGCAGCCACATCAAGATATTCCAGCTGCTACAAGAAAGCAGAGAAGTTTCATGGAAGGAAGAGGTCTTCCTTCAGACTTGGTTCCAGAAGTCAGCGACTGTGCGTGCCTGTGCACAGCACTGGAGATGCGAAGGGTGACTTCAGGAATCAATGTTGATAATGTCTCCAAAGAGAAAATGAAGCAGACAGGAGAGCAAATTGATTTAGACACGAGTAATTACTTCACTTATTAGCGTCCTTGTCTGTAACACCAACTAAAGCAAGGATGGCAGGGAGCTCAGGAGGAGTGTAGAAGCAGGACAGCCACAGCATGCACATCCCAGCTCCTGAGCAGCCTGGGACTGCTTGAACTCCCCAGGGGTCCCTCCAACCTAAATTTGTAGGGGATCCTGGCTGTGCACATCCCTCCTCACAAGTACAATCCTGTACCTGAGATGTGCAGAGTGGCCATTTCTTCCAAAGGGCAAAGCAGGTTATGTTGGGAAAACCATGAAAAATGTGATGTCCATAAGGGAGGGGATGGAGTCTGAGAGCCATGGTACAAGCAGGTAGGTGCAGGCAAAGTACCCAGATGTAGGGGAGCAGCCTTCCAAGGGTTGCTTTTGCTTCTTGATGTGATTATATTTACAGAAAGCCCAGGTACCCACGTGCACCACTGTTAATGAACTTGGGGACCAGTTTTGCCTAGAGATAAAAGATAATTTATGATGAGTTTAGTGTCCCCTCCCCTACAGCTTATTCAGCCCTTGCACCCACACACGTGAGAAGAAACCTCCGGGCTTTATGCCTTGATAGGGAAAAAGTTCCAGTACCACCAGCACAGCTTGCACATGATACTCTTCTCACCAGAGCTCAGCAGTGCTGAGCTCCCTCGTGAAAAGCATGTTCCACTGAACTTAAGGGACACTGGGGTCCTGCATCCCAGCAGTCACACTCCAAGCATCACCTCACTAGTGGCACAAAGACAGCATATCCATTCCCAGCACCACCTCCAACAGATGCTACATGGTGTGGGGAAGAAAGAGATCGCCCAAATCAGTTCACGCAGGTAGAAGAGAAGCAACAGAAAACCAACTCAAAACAGAGGGTACATCTTCAAAGCGTTGGCCAGAAGGCATAGAGTCATTTTCTGGGAAATGTAGGCCAACCCCGACATGAGGGACATGCATTTTTCATGACCTTCCCCATCCTTGATATTTCTAACCCTCAGACATATGTAAGGAGAGGGTTCTCCTCTTCTCCTACCAGCTGCAACTTGGTCCTGCTGTGCACAAGAGCAGCACAGGGTTGGGGGGAGGAGAGTCACTGAGGAGTCCCTCACTCCTTTAGAGGCCAAGCTTGACCCTAATAATGTAGGAAGAACCTGAGTCCTCCTTCAGAAGGGGGAAAAAAAAATAAAAGGGGCAAACAAAAAACCCAGCAGAAATAATATACCCCAAGAAGCAACAAAACACTGTTTGGAAATGAACAACTGAGCAACAAGAGGAAGAATTTATCTTAAAAGACTCTCATTTTAATCCATCAGTCAGGGAACTCGCCTTCTGCCCCCAGCCTCAGAGACCACCTTTCTTGGGAGGACAATACAGAAAACATCAATAAGTGGGTGTTCCCCGTGGGTTGTGTTTTCTTCTTGAGTATTTTACCACCCCCTTCTCTGCAGATGAGAGGTGACACGTAGGGAGCCTCCAGATACAGAAAGGCAAACAAGGAAACCCTCAGTCCTGTCGGCAGAACAGTGGAGTTCATTTTTTTTGGTGAGGATTGCAGCAAAGGAAGGAGAGCAGCAAACTAATACCATTTATACCAGCCCGTTAGGAAGAGTTTCACTTCTTACCATTCTCTCTGCTCAGTCTCACAGCTGCTGATGCCTCACATGTTCCAGCCATGCTGTTTAACACTCACACCCCTTGCTCAGCTTGAGAGCATCAGCTGAAAACACTGCAATCCCTTCTCACAGCTGGAAGCCAGGAGCCAGCATTACCTGTTGCCACCACCAGCTTCTGCTGCTGATGCCCGTGGCAAAGTGAAGCAGCCCCACTCAGAGCTCCAGGTCTCCATCTGCTTCTCCAAACCGGGGTGAGGGGCAGTGCTGGCTGAGGGATACTCCCTAGGTAGGGGTTCATAAGGGAGATAGCTCAGGGTCCCATCTCCAATACAAAAGAGCAGATGCCAAAGAAAAGCACATGAGAACAAAGGGCTTCCCCACACCCAAAAGATTAAATAATGGATTGTGGAGCATTTTCTGTCTTCTGAACTTGCCCATATCCACCACTTTCTAGGACAGATCTCATTCAGGTATCAAGTCTGTCTCTTACAAACGCTACCAAGCCACAACACATGGGTTTTTCCAGGCTGTGAAACTGGAGACATACAGTTAAGAGCTGCTGCCTGCACAGTTGTGGCTGACGCTGGTTTCTGGAGAAACTCACTAAAGGAAACACTGTTTTTTTGGGAAGCTTGCAGGGTAAGTTGTCCCCACTTCCAGACAGGATAGCAATATATCCCTTGCATCTGAGTGTCAAATAGAGGCTTTGATTGCTGCTCCCTAAAAGGACACCTTCCATTAACTAGCTGTACACCTGAACCACTGGTACATTTTGATAACACAAGTACAACAGCTGCCATAAACCTAAACCCAAGCTTTCTGCACACACAGTCATTTCAATAACCCTCCCCAGAGCTCCAACTCCTAGACCCATCTCCCCACTCCCCCACATACAGATGAAGATGTGCACAAGCAGCATTTCACTCCTTTGGCAGAAACAGAGAGGCTCTGTTTGCCTCTTCTCTGTGGGCCACATGTGAGTAACCTACAGACGTGCCCAAGAGAGCTGCAGCAGCAGTTTGGTCTCTGCTCCTGGCCCTGTTCACACAGTGATGGGGAGCACGGTGTAAGGCAGCTCTCCTGCAGTGTTGGGTAAGGAACAGACCTGGAGCCTTTGCAGCACGTAAAGAAAAAAATTTCAATCACTTCAGCTTGAGATCAAAAGCAAAAGGATAATGTTGCCATGCCTGGCTGCCAGCTGGGGGCTAAAGCCCCAGCTTTGATGCTGAAGCTTCCTCTGCGTGAGGGTCCTGGGCTAAAACTGATCTCTGGCTTCATAACACCCTGTGGCTGGGGCACAGCTTGTCCCCACCCCCTCGTGCATCCCATAACAGCCACAACTCAACCCTCCCTCAGGGCTGGGCACCAGCAAAAAGTGTCAGTGAGGAGAGATTTTGGTTGGTTTTGTGGATGGGTTCTTTTAGATCATAGAAAAACAAGCAAGTGGCTGGGAGTAGGTGCTGCAGAAAAGCTCAGATCACTGACACTAATGGATAGTTCATATGCAGCAATATGCTGAGTGACAACAGCCCTCTTGCAGCCCCTGATGTCTCAATCTCCAGCTGCTCTGCACCAGCAGCGTTCAGACTTTTCTCAGCATGCCCAGGAGCTGGTATTTACACACCAAAAGAAATCTGCTGTGAGAAATCTGCAAGAAACCCAGGACTTGAAACCATGCCAGGGTCACGACAGACCCAGAAATAGCATCCGTAGAAGATACGGAGCCAGAATACCAAGTCCCTGAGCACCTCACACAGTGAAGCTTTCATCAGGCTACAGGGCATTTTACAAGAAAAATATTACCCTTATTTGCTGTATAAACAGATTGCAGTTGTGTTCATTACACAGGCTCGTATCTCTATTCAGCTGTAGCACATTAAATGCAAATCAAAGAGGAGGAAGCGAAGTTGCAGTTACCCAGCGGCACAGCGTAGGGAAGCTCATGTTGATTAGGGGCTCGCCGGGGCATTCCCAGGAAAGGAGCCAAAGCTCCCTAGCAGCCCGTGGTGCTGACTGCTTTGCAAACCTCGCAGGGCTTTTCCTCCTTTCCCTTTGTTTTTGGAGCTGCGAACAGAAGTCACGTGAATAATCACCTCCCACATTAGCAAACGTGCCACGGAGCCAGTGTTGTCCAGCGTTGTTTGGTCTGTGTCCTTATTTGTGGTTGCAAATGAAACAATAAACACACAATATCAGCTCTTAGCACGAACCCTTTACGTCAGGCTGAACAACACTGGTTTGCAACATTTCCAGCAGTGGACAACCATGCGTTTAAGGTATCAGCACTGAGAAGCTAGCAGAGCAACTCCCAGAAGCATGAAGCTTCAGGGTGCAACAGAGAAGGAGAAGATGGTCTGAGATATGGATGAATCTCTGCCTTAATGGCACAAAAGCTTATAAACTGCTGGTGAGCAAATGACTGAACCCAGGTGGTCCTCAGCTGCTTTGAACAACAAGGCAAAAAGTTGGACAACCTGCAGCACTTCTGGCCTTTGCTGTTCTCCAGGGAAATATTTCGAGCTGCTAACAGTGGAGGTAGCAGCTGGACACCAAAGACATCCTAACGTGAGAGCTTCACTGCCCTCGCAGGAGAGCACCCTCCCATTCTTGAGGCCATAAGGCAGCACCAGCCCTCACCAGCTAACCAGTAATACCCTCAGCTGTCCAAACAGCTCCACTTCAGCAGTATTTGAAAACAGAACAGAGAAGGAAAAAAAAAAAAAAAGACTTGCAAATGCATCTGCATCTTCTCTCTGTATTTTGTGTGCGCTCTGTCCTGCAGTTATTTTTAATTATAATTCACTCCAAAAATAATTTCAGAGCCATTTATCCGCTGCACGCTGCCGTGATTACCCTGCCGGTGCTTTGTTGTAGAGCAGCAGCAGCTGGCCCCGGAGCAGATCAGCACTGCTCTGCCTGGCTCTGGCTGTGGGGCCAGGTACTCGCCACCCTCACGCTGGTCAGAGTCCTTTCACATACAGTTATGCAAAGGAAACTTTGGCTTTTCAAAGGTTGTCACTGCGGCACAGAGGCAGTAAGAGGATCCAGCAGCAGAGGCAAAGGGCGCACATTATTCCTTGTTATTTCATTTGTAGTTCAAGCATATGCATATTTGTCAGAAGCCTTTTTCCCCTGCCCTTCTCTCCTGCCAGCTCTTTTATCACCAGCCTATAACCCCTCGCGCTGACGCAAAGCCGATCCAAGCAGGGAAGCCACCCACCAGGCCAGCAGTCTCAGAGCCTTGTGGCTTCTTCAAAGCCATGCTGGCAGATGGCATCTCCCCACGCACTGAGGATGACCCCACGCTTCATCATCACCACCCCTCTCCTCCACATCCCCATGAAACAGGAAAAGAAAATCTCCCACAGTTTATCAGCAGGGAAACCAGTGCCGGAATGGAGCTGCTCAGCTGCTCATGCAGGGACGGGGGGGCTGAGGCACCACTTGCCCCCCCCATGGCTGGGTCCTTTCTGTCTGAGAAAGAAGAATGAGCTCAGATGAAAATTTAAAAGTATCAGGATTGTTAGATTCAGGAGAGCTCTCTACTTTTAGACTTCAGCTCCTTAGCTGTGAAAGAACAAGAATATTGTGGTGCTCCATAATTATTTTTTTATCTTAATTTTCCAGATTAATATAGAATCAGGAAAGATTTGCTTTCAAATGCTAATTTTCTTTTTCTTTTTTCTTTTTTAAAGTACAGTCCTCTGAGCTCTCTGCCTCTGACTGTTTGAAGGCTTTGTTTTAAAATTAAACTTCCCTTCATATAGATTTTAATAGCTACCTTATTTCCACAGCTTAGGTGAGCCAAGAGCAAAGATGACCCCTAAAGACCTGCAGCAAGCTAACTAAGCTGGGTTTTGATTTGTGCACCCTAAGAGGCGAGAAAAAGCCTGGAACTAAGCTTGGGGAAATGGAAGGCAGGAGGGTGTGTCTGGTAGTGCTAAGAAATGCAAATGCACCAGGGAGGGCATCTCCTGCATCATCTGCCTTCGAGCATCAGCTCAGTAAGAAGAGCTGCATGTAGCAGCAGTGAAGTCAGCATGCTGCAGCAGCCAAAAAGAAGAAAAAAAAAAAAAAGGCAATCTGGGGCAAAATCAAAGGATTTGAGGAAATCTCTTTTACCCAATAACAAAGGACTAACCTGGAAGGGTGACCAAGGTACTAGCTACACAGCAGCACCCTCAGAACAATTCACACATCCAACAGCATTCTTTGGTGTAAATTTTCCCTCAGGCTACTGAAACCCTTTGAGAGGCACCTTTTGGTACTGTGGTACCATCTGCTTTACCCACAGGAAGGCAGTGGAAAACGAAAACTGCACAGACTGCTATAGATGGAGGATGGCCCACGGTGGGAGCTGAGTTCTGGCTGTGGGGAGCTGGGCTCAGCTGGTTGGTTTGCTACAGATTGTCTCTGCAACCTTCATCAAATTAGTTCCTTTTTCTTTGCACCCGTACGCTGCCTGTAAAGAGGAGATAATTACACTTTCCTACCTACTGTGGATTTTGTGAGCATGAAGACACAAACCCAGCAAGGAGAGCACATATTCAACCATTCAGAGATGATATTACAGCCACAGACCCTACTAAATAGCTTCAAAAACCCAAGCTGTGCTGAAACCTCTCATCAGCAAAAGGAGGTTCAGCAATGATCAACCCCAGCTCCCAGAAAAACATCCAGAGATGCTGTTCCCTGCAACTGAAAAACACTGATGGGAGTTGTCAGTGAGCTACCGAAAGAACTCACACTGGTTGTGGGCTCATTTTGATGTTGCTTATGCAGAGACACACCAGTGGCTTAGAGAACAAGCTCTATAAAAGCCAGTAAGCCAACACTTCTCCCCTTTTCTTGGTAAGTGCACTTCCTCCTAAGATTAGTTACACTCAGAGAGCCTCATCTCTTTGCTTGGCCTTTGTATGTTTGCTCCAGATACATTTTAGTGCAGGGCAAAGTGCAGCAAGTCCCTTTTTTGCTAGGTTTGCACTCAACAGACAGAAGAAAAAAAAAAAGAGCACCTATTTTATTTATCTTTTTTAATACTGCCAAGTGATTACAAGGACCTGGGTGGCGTTGCAGGGAAATCCCACACTACATCTTTCTGTTACTCTAGGGACTGACAGCTCACAGAGACTTTTCCTTCCAGGACCCCTCTGCAAGCCTGATACTGAGCAGGCTGCAGCATCAATCTGTCCCATCAGTAGGTTCAGTAAGTGGGTGGCCTCTGTCACTGTTTGCACTGGGAAAAGCACCAGAGGGGTGTTTTGGGGTTCACGTACTGTTCTGCACCCATCCCTGCTGCCAGGCAGAAGGGGAAGGCATTTATCAACTGGTCAGATGTGGACCCCTGTGCTGCCAGCCTGGCATCCTATTGCCTAGAGTGAGAAAGAAGAAATCATTTCTATTTTAAAAGAACTAAGCTCTCTGCTGCTGCTGGTTCAGTAGAAGTCCATTGTACAGAACCCTTAATTACTTGTATGGGGCCATCATAAGCCAATTTGTTTCCTTTCTTCCTACCTCCCAGCAAAGCTTTATGGGGAAGGCACATTTCTGTGAAGAACTGGGTGCATTTCAGTGGCACTTTCCCTGTCACATGAAATAATGAGCACACGTGTGCACACCCCCTCCTTTGTGCAGCCCTGAATGGAGCCCAAAGCCAGCACTACACTCAATTCAGAGATCAAGGATCACTCCTAATGGAGACAGCATAACAGAATTCATTTAATATTCTCCTTGGCTTCAAAATAATAATATTGTCAACTAAATAAAAGGCAAGCATTCATTTGTATGTAAAACAGTTGGTTATATCAGGCCTATTTGTGTCTGCTTTGCCTTCCAGCTACAAAGATTTGTGACTGAACACCCAAGGGACCTTTATATATCCATCCAAATTCATGCATTTTTTTCATTAACCTGTGTACTGGCATCTTGTACAACATGGCACGAAGCAATAATATAGATGGCTTTCAGGCAAAGGAAGAAAAAGTTTCTGGCAATAACAGCAATAATAAACAAACTCTCTCTGAGCTGTCTTTGCCATAACAGAGCTGTGGATTTGTGTGTACATATATGTGCATGTAAATGTATGCACACACGTTACACACCCATGGCTATGCAAACACAGGTGGCTTCTTGTTCTCCCTCTGCCTGTTCTTTTCCATCTCCCATTTCAATTCTCCCTCAGCCTCCCCACCTTCTTGCAATGCCAGACTTGTTCTTCTCTCAGTATCTCCCTGGTGACAGGGCAGAAACAACTGCAATAAATTACTCAGTGGGTTTTTTCCATTAAATATATTTTTTAAAGTGAAAGTTTGAAAGACAGAAGTGTATTTGTATAGAGAAAGAACAAACGCCTTTATAACCCCGGGAAAATTACTCCTGGATGAAAGAGGTGGAAATCTGGAGGATATGGAACAAAACCCAGCTGCTAAGACTTAACAGTGACAAAAAGTTTCTTAGCTCAACCACTATTTTTTTTCTAAATCATATCAGTTAGGCTGACTATAATACTGGCCACGTTTATAGTTTTAGACTTGCAAAGCTGTGCCAGCACAGAGTCCTGGGCAATTAGCCATGCCCTGAGGAGAACCAGCCCCAACCTCATTTTGTATTTGGGAACCCCAAGCACTGCTCAGCCAGAGCATCACTACTGCCTCCTGGGGTAGAGGAAGAGAACATAAGAAAACAGAGGAATCATCTGCCTCTGGGTGCTGGGGGACAGCAGCAAGGAGTGCTCTCAGATTATGTTTACTCTCCCAAAAACAAAGCACCCGTCAGAATCAGCAGCAGTCTGGGATGCTCACTGTGCACCAGGGCTAACACACCCAGGAGGACACCCTCAATTCACTGCAATTCCAGCTCTAGAAAACACCACTCTTCTGGCAAAATGTTTATTTCTACAGGTTGCCCAGGGAAGTTGTGGATGGCCCACTCCTGGAGGTGTTCAAGGTCAGGTTGCACTGGGCTTTGAGCAACCTGGTCTAGTGGAAGGTGTCCCTGCACATAACAGGAGGGTGGAACAAGATGATCTTCAAGGTCCATTCCAAAACAAACAATTCTGTAAGGCATCAGCAGGTCAGCCAGGATCACTGCAGCAGCAAATGCATCCCCAAACCCTGTGATATCCCCAAACCCTGTGACATCCCTGCTTCATCCTAAACTCACCTGTGATGAGCAGCTACTGATACCCAAGCAATTCCCATCTCCTGCTGCCACCCCACACCTGAGGCACTTCAGAAACATTTCTGCCCCCTGTGCAGGATTATTTTGTGATGGAAGAAGAGCCCACTGCCTTCCCCTGCAGACTGCTGGCAGAACCAGGAGACCTCCATAACTCCGTCCCTACTGCCTATTACATTCACATTAAGTTCAACTTTTCTAGTTTAAAACACAAACCAAACAGCTCCCCAAGAGTTGTCTTCTTTCTCTTCCACTGGAAACTGTTAATATCCACTCTTTGTGGTTTGGGGGAGGGTGGGGAGGCAGGCAGGAGGTTGAGGTATTTTTGGAACAGCAGAACATCTGAGCAGCAAGAGCATTCCTGCCCTACCCGTCCTCAGACCTGGACTTTCATCTGCCACACGTGCACTCAGAGTGCTATTGCTGGAACAGCACTGCCCAATTACTGCCCTCCAAGCCAGTCCTGCTTCCCTGCCAGCAGCAGCCAGGAGGCATTACACCTCACTGAAGCACTGTGCCTTGTCATTTAGGTGACAAGTTTCTTCCCTACCCTCTGCCTCCCATCTCTTCCAAGACATAATTGAGCCCCTTAAGTAAGCAGTAAAACAAATACAGAAGCTGGGTGGAAAAGCCCAAGCATAAATCTTTGGGTTTTTATACTAGAGTTTATTCCCTCACATCCTTGTATTTTTTATGTTTAATAACACACGCTGAGGCAGAGCAATCAATCCTGAGTGAAAAGCCCAGCCTTTCCAGGAGTAGCCATGTCTGCATAGTACTTGCTCTCATGCCTGAAAGTTTCAGAGTATCCTGATTTTTTTTTCTTCAACTGGTTCCTTGGGGCACAGTTTTCAGCTAGGCTTCCTCCCACCCTCCTGCTACCTGGGCACAAGGCAGCACCACAGCCTGGTGCCTACAGGGGAATGAAGATGAGAACCAGCACCTGGATTTGGGAGTATGACAGTCAGACAGTTAGGATGGGCTACTCAGTTCTTCAGAAGAAGGTTCTCCCAACCCCACAGAGTCCCCTAGGATGCTGGCTCCTGCACAGCAATCTGCCATCTGCACCTTTCAGAAGTCTTCCCAGTACCCACAAGTGCCATCAGTTGTTTAAAAAGTGCTCAATGTGCTGGGTATTTTAACAGGTCCAAGCAGCTGTCACAGAGCCAGTCTGAGGTTAAAGAGGAGCGTGGAAGAACCTCACCTTTATGCTGCCACCAGCCAACCCTCCTCTTTCTATGGAGAAGGTTTTGGTCAAGACTTTATCCAATAAACCACCTCAGGAATGATCAGCAGGACACAGCACTGCCTTCTGAGAGATGCTTGTGTATCTTGAGCTAACGAGACTATTGCTCAGAAGGTCTGATAACCCATTTAAGTCATGAAAATGAAGTGCTACATCTTTCCTTGACAGACATCCATGCTCTGCAGGCTGTCATAACACTATTCCTCACACAGCATGAAATATGGTATTTTGTACACTAACCCTTGAGACTAAATTGGACCCCCAGTGGAAACTTCATCCTCAGATCTAAATATTCATTACATAGCACCTATGCCTGTGCTTCCCTGAGCTAGGCTGGTGATGTGGCTGACTCAAAGATGCTCTGCTCTGGAAACAAACCATCCCAGGAGGGAACTTTGTTGTCCACCTCAGATGCCTCCTGACTTGATGGATTCTTCTTAATCTCCCCATTGAGAGGACAGGCCTGGAATTTGGGAGCCTTTGCTTTTGTCCCTGTCTCTCTGGTCCTGAGACTACAGGCAAAAAAACCCTACACATCATCTCTATTTTCTGCACTTTGTTCAGCCACTTACTCAGGTGACAAGGTAAAAAGATCTGAGGAGCTCCCTCTCTCTGTACACAGCCTGACACAAGGGACCCACCTCATTTGGGACACCCTGGGACCCACCCCAGGGCAGGCTTCTGCTGCCTTTTGCTGTCACAGGCAGCTCCTGTGCTAGGCTACATTCGACAAAGTATTAAGCTTGGGGAGCATTTGCTCCCATGAGATCTAATGAGTTGGGAACACAGCAGCAAGCAAACCATTTCTCACCAGGCACTCATCTCAAAAAGAAATGACACCAAGGGTAGCACAACTTCCTCACCCATTAAGGGAAGCAAGTCCTGCCTCCCTGAACACACTCACTGGGGGTGATGGGAAGGATCCAGCACACAAGGCACACAAGAAAGCGTCCACACCCAACACAACACCATGTTAGCATTTTACAAGTCCCATTTGCAGCCTTCTCAGCTGCTCATCATGTGCAACACACCTCTGAGAGTTGGTAATAAATGTGCTGCGCTGTTCTCCGGCACAGCTTTCCAGGTACATTGAAAACAGTGATTTTCATGACTAAATGGATGGAAGAGTTGCAGAACATGATGTCAGCTTGCTAAGTGCTTCATCTCAGAGTTACACACACAATTATTCTCTCTAGAAAAATCAAAGGCGATCCATCAATTACTGTCTTTTTACCTTACCTGCTTTTCTATTATTTTGTACTTTTAAAATATTGTATGTATTAACGACACAGAATTTACAGCACACACATTGATTTTCCATTCATCTTGCTTTAGCTGAGTCTAAAAAAAATGTCACGCCACCTTTTTCTGCTGTGAGTCAAGCACATGCAACCATTAGCAGCATTCATAGACCTTTGCAGACCACTATGAGCTCTTTGTAGACCGACTGCTGTCCACCAATGGTTAACAAACCTATTGACAAGAGAGGCTTTTGACAGTGTGAGTGTAGAATCACAGAATCACAGAATGGGTGGAAAAGACCTTTCAGATCATCAAGTCCAACCATTAACCCAAGATTGTCAATCCCACCAGTAAACCATGTCCCTCAGCACCACATCTACATGTCTTTTAAACACCTCCAAGGATGAGAAATGGTTTGCTTGCTGCTAACTGTGAGAGCAGGCATGGAGTTGGACCATGACAGACAGAGTTGGGCTGGAAAGGAATTACCTCAGCCCCCACATACTGGTCTTTTTTTAATTATGATTATTCTGGCTTTGGTTCCTAGTGTGTGTCCCCAGCTGGAGCACAGCTGACCAAAGCATTGAGCTCTTCAGTGGTCCCTCACCAAATACCAACCAAGAAACTCAGGTGGATCCTGAGAAGCAGGGAGAGGTCTGAGGTGGCACTTGAGGTTCCTCATTGATGCAGCAGCCTGAGCAAGCCCGGGAGGTGCCAACCACCCTGCTCATGCTGTAAGTCCAAGAGCAGTAGGTATGATCATCCTGCTGTGCAGAGAGCTGCAAACAAATGGTGCAGGTGGATAATAAATGCTCTTTCTTGCAGTCCTATTATTCCACACCATCATCAGGACAAATGGGGACCGGCAGAAAGTCAGGGAAGGTTGTGTCTTTTCTCTCCCTTGCGTGCTGAAGATTAATTTAGAACGTATTAATTACATTTGCATATACCTGAAAGCTAGCAGAGGAGTGTGCAGGTGTCCTGAGGCAATTGAGGACTACAACAAGAAGGTTATTTTGGCAGATTTTTCTTTGCAGGGTGAGGTAAATTAGAAGATGGGAAGAGGTGTGTTCAGGGCCACAGCTCAGAGCACCCCTCCTGGACACTGCAGCATTGGGAGGGCTCCAGGCTCATCCCCACAGGACTCAGCTACTGCAGCAAAGGCACCATCTGACCCACAGCAGCAACCTGCCTCCTGAGGGGCTGGCAGAGGAACACACTCAGTGTATCAAGAAGGACACTCATCCTCAGGTATCCTCCCTCTATCATACATGCCTCATAGAACTGCTCTGCTTATTACATTACTACTGCTTCTCCTTCAAAGGACCCTGAGATCAAGAAAACCCGGTGAAAAACCTGTAAACCCAGCTGAGGCTGTAGCTGGAACTAAGTTCACATCCCATTTCAAAGCAGTTCACCCACCTCTACCTATTTGATCTCCTCGTCAATAAATCCAGCCTTCAAATACTTCTCATGGAGCAAAAACATATGACAAAAGAATAAAGTAGATTTTGCATCTGTATCTACCAGGTGGGTGTTTTTCCACACCTTCAGCAGTCATCTCATAGGCCTGGAGCACCCTGGGGATCCCTTTTGCTGCTCTGCTGACAGGGAGACCAAATCAGCTTTGCTAGGAAGTTCAGCCCTTCTCCTAACAGCCCTCTTTCTAAGCAGTGTGCAAGAGATGCCAGTGCCTCTCTGCCCTGGGTATACTCCTTAGCACCTCTCATTTAACTCTGCTGGGTATTTCAGACACTGAGAACAGCCACCACCTGTCATACACTCCAAGTAATATGTTGAAAAAAATATTCCATTCAGGAGAGCTTTTTTTTTTTTAAGTGCAGGTTAAATTATAACTTCTATAGCAGTTATAATAAGGCACATAACACTTTGTGCACACTGGGAAAGTCTGCTCTTCTTCCTTAACCACTTAATAGCTGCCCAAATTGAGCAACCTCCTCAGCCTGGCTCTGCATCCAAGAGCCCAACCACCCTGCACCTCAGGAGGTCAGTTTGTCCAGGAGCAGTTTCAGCCCCTGATGTCTGCAGAAGAGTCAGGAACACATCAATAAAACTCTTATCCTTTAAAAGGGATCTCTGACATGACAGATAGAAAACCCCTAATGCCTCATCACAATTATATTAGGAGTTTAGCAGAATTAAGCTGGACTAGCCGAGATCCATCTAGCAGTATCTCCAAGCCCTGTGCCAGAGGACAAAGTGTCCTGCCCCACTGATGCACGCTCCTGCTGGAAGCTGGTGAACAAGCCTGAGATATATTTTGCAGGAGTCATTGGTGTCTCTGGTTAAATCACCTCAGCAAAAGGCTCCCAGGCTGGAGAGGAGCTAGGTGGCTGCTTGCAGGAGGTCAACAGTTACATTTCAGCTTTTTAACTCTGCAAATTAAGCAATTGCTGTCACAAACTAATTCCTTGTCTGCCCTGGAAAAAATAGCTCAAGGGGAGACTTGCACAGCTGCCAGTGCCAGAGGGGGGTTTTCTCCTCACACACTCCCTTCTCCTGGCCCCATCTTGGGAGCACAACCTCCTGGCAGATCCAGTACCTACAATTGGACAGCTTCAGAGGGAGAAAATGGAAAACAGGCTGTGAAACTGAGGACAGCTCCCAGCTCTGTCATGAACAAACTAGTCTGGCCAAGAAAAAAATTTGAAAAAATTCAAGTCTCTGCTCTCACCTTCTCCAAACCATCAACAAGCCTGGAGCTTTGGGCCATTTCATTGAAAATGAACAGTCCCCCAGGTCCAGTTCACCCATTAGGCAGTTTACTGAGGTGTCTGGAGCCCATGATGAAACCAACCCCCAGCACTTTGTTACACTGAACTCGGTTCTGTAACAAGCAACCCATGTTTGTGCTACAGCACGGCTGTCAGACCACCCACAGCATCCCAGCCACAGCCCCCAGTCCAGCATTGCCATTCTGGCCCTTGTATTAGCTGGGTGCACTCTGGGGGGCTTGCTGGTGGTTCAACAGAGCTACTCACCATGGACACAGGGCAGATTTGCACCTGCCCCCCTCTCCTCCTCAAAAATGAGCCCAGGCACCCAAGAAAGTGCCCTTTGCACCACTGCAGAGGCTCCAGAAGCAAGGGGAAAACCTGTGGTTTAGATAAGAGTTTCCATAAATGTTCTGACAAAGTAAAGAGCATTTTAGAAGGAAATAAAAATTAACTTCTCCCTGCCCACCACATGAGGAGCCAGCTCCTTGTGCAAACCAGCTCTGTGCTCAGTCACTACTTAGTCCTTCCCCGAGCTGCTCCAGTTTTCCAAAATTCTCTTGAATTCTGTACAACAGAAAGTGCACACTCCCCCATTTTTTGACCTACATTCATTTATCAAATTGCAACTAAAAATAGAGCAAACTACACGGAAATGTTTTCAACTGCTTTTGCACTTTTCTCCCTTTACCATCCACTCTAAGGCTGCTCTAGCACTTCCCAAAGCTATGGGTAAAGCAGACAAAGCGTGTTGTGGATGGGAGAGAACATTGCCAGCACACCAGAAAGGCCACTGGTGGCCCAGACCACAGCCACTGTTCCCACCTAGAGTCCAAGCCCCAGCAAGAGCTGAACCAGCCTGACGTGCTCATATCCCAGAGACAGGCCTGAGGTGAATATCTGGAGTTTAGAAGTGCTTGGGTTTGGTTTAGATGGTGGCCCTGCTTCTCTCCAGGTTCAGCTTGGGCAAAGCCAATCCTCCAGCCTTGCCTCCACCAGGAGCAGGAGAAGTCTGGTGTCACCTTGAGTAAGTAGCATTTCTCTTGTCTCTTTTGGTGGCATGGGGCTTCCACAGCTAGCAGTGAGTGATGGGAGGTGGGAATCTCTCAAGTCACAGGGCAAAGTAGCCCTCAGCCCCATGGACATGGACAAGAGGTGCCCTGGACATCTCTTGAGCTCTTTGTGTTCACAGAATCATAGAATGTCTTTGGTTGGAAGAGACCTTGAAGGCCATCCAGTCCAACTTTCAGCCCAACACTGGAAGCTCACCACTAAACCACGTCCCTCAGCACCAGGTCCACACACCATTTAAATGCCTCCGGGGATGGTGACTCCACCACTGCCCCGGGCAGCCCATTCCAAGGGTTGAGAACCCTTCTGATGATGCAACACCTTTTCCAGTGTAGAAATGAGTGTAACACAAGCTTTTCCCCACACCTAGTGAACTTCTAGATGAAGCCTTTTGGAGTATTTAACTGGATTTTAGATGGAGGAGGAACTTTACACGGTGCTTGCCCAGCTCTTGGAGGCCAGCCCACAGCTTGTAAAAAAAAAATCAAAACCCACAACTCAGCTTGCCAACCATTTTCTGACAGCAGCAACCTGCATTATTTCCACACAGAAAATTCACACTCTAGGAAAAACAGAAACAGGAGGATTGCCACTTGACCTTGCTCAGGCAGAAAAACCAGTGAGTATTTGGCCACAAAAGCCGAGAGAAGCTGTCAGAAAAGTACCTTAAAAACAAGAACTCTGTGTGGAAAGAATTACAGACAGCTGAGCTTCTGAGCAGCTGCAGAGCTGAAGCTCTGGCTAGTCCATTGCTGGTTTCCCAGCTCCTCTCACCTCTTACTTTTGGAGCTGGTGTTGCAGCTGATGGCACAGCACGGAAGATCTCAGCTGCACCAGGGCCTGGAGGAGCAGTGAACTCTGCAATGATCTGACACTTGTGCTGCAGCAAAGTGCTCAGTGCTCCTGTTACCACAGCTCTGCAGCTGGGGCTTTAAACCTTCTCCTTTGGTTTCAGTCACCCAGCCACCATTCCCCACTCTTCTCTGGGCTGTTTCAGAGGAGCAGAGGGAACCTGCCAACCACAAAGGGCTTTCCCAGCCAGCACAGCTGCCTCTCAAGGCTGGTTGCAGGCACTGGTCAGCACCTTGATGCAGCCATAAAAACCACAGCAGGTTTCACCAAAAAATCAACTCAGAGCCTCAGTTAAAACCAGCAGCATCTCCCCTAAAGGTCTCAGCATGCATTATGGGCTGATATTAGCTTTCTTCCACCCTCAGCCCCACTGAGTTTGATCATAAGCACCCACAGCCCAGCCCAGCAAGCCTTCATCTCCCTTCTCTCCAACCCTCTCCAGGGTGGCAGGAGAAGGCTCCCAGGCTCTTATGGGTGCCGAGCCAATGCAGAAAGCAGCCCCAGCAGCAGCCAGGCTTGGTAAGTGATCATCAGGCCAGCATGGGAGAGGGGGAAATAAAGTGGAGCAGAGAGTCAGCATTAAGCTGATAAAAGCAGCTCTGGGCATCATTTGAGGCAACACACGTCCAAGACCGGGCACTGGAGGGATAACCACACCTCTGACCAGGAGAGAGGGACTCACAGACATGCAGTAACCCCAATGCCTGCTCAGGGTCCATGGCCAGCCCCTTCTTTTCACTCATTCAGCCTGGCCAAGACATGTCCAGCCTGCCTGAAGCTTCCTCCTTTACACCACAGCCCATCTCCAGAAGAGCAGGCAGGACCAGTTCTCCCAGCCACCCTGGGAAAGTAGATGTCTCCCCTCAGCACAAGCCTCCTGTGCTTGTCTTGGGGTGCAGCTGGTTGCAGAAAGTATCCCCAGCACGTGGGAAAAGAGCAGGTTCACTATAACACTGTCAAGTGAAACGGGGAGAGCTGGGGGGCTGAGCTCCCTGTCAGCACAGTCACCCACGTATTATTATAATATTTATTTAAAGAAACCAACCCTTTCTGTTAGCAGCAGGCAGCATCTCATTACATGTCTTGGGTTACTGGGTGCACCAAGCAGCTGCTGCAGTGTTAGCTTCTTGTCACCTCATTACAGTCCTCAGCCAGCTGCTTCCAGCTCTTCCCTGCCCTCGGTTCTTCTTCATTTTCTCTCTCTGTGCTTCCCCAGCTCTTTCCTCTGTTGTACCCATCCCTCCACGGCCCCAGCAGTAGCTGTGCCACAGAATGGATCACAGGCAGCCTCTGGTGCTTTACAACTCTGCCAGCAGCTGGAAGTGGAGAGTGGGATCTTGTTCTGAACCCTGAACATCAGCTCCTAAATCCTGCAGCCACCTGGGTACAGCCAACCCCTCAGCCTCTGGAGGGTGGAAAATAGTAGTAGAAAAAAGTAGAGAAAAAAAACCATTTCTTTACTCTGGGCAACTTAAGCACAAATACAGGCTGGGTGTGCAGGGTTGAGGGCAGCCCTGTGGAGAAGGACCTGGGGGTGCTGGGGGCTGAAAAGCTGGAGCTGAGCCAGCCCCGTGCGCTCACAGCCCAGCAGCCACTGGCACCCTGGGCTGCACCCCCAGCAGCAGGGGAGGGGATCCTGCCCCTCTGCTCCAGGGCTCTGGGGAGACCCCCCTGCAGGGCTGGGGCAGCTCTGGAGTCCTCAGCACAGCAGAGACAGGGACCCGGTAGAGTGGGGCCAGAGAAGTGCCAGCAATGCTGGGAGCCAGGTTGGGAGAGCTGGGAATGAGAAGGGTCTGGGGAGACCTTGCTGCCTTTCAGAAAGCTGGGAAGGGACCCTTGAGCAGAGATTGTAGTGACAGGGTAAGATGTAATGGTTTTAAACTGAAAGAGGGTAGATTTTTAGATTAGCTATTAGAAAAAAACCAAAACACTATGAGGGTGATGAGACATCAGAACAGGCTGCCCAGGGAAGCTGCAGATGCTCCTCCCTGGAAGTGCTCAAGGTCAGGTTGGACAAGGCTTTGTGCAACCTGGTTTAGTGGGAAGTGTCCCTGCCCATGGCAGGGTGTGTGTATGGAACCAGATGATCTTTAAGGTCCCTTCCACTCCAAACCATTCAGTGATTCTATAAACATCCACCTCCCACAGAGCAGGGTCTACACAGCAGCAGCAAGCACTGCTCACTTGGAAATGGTCCTAAGAGCATCAGTGGCTGCCAGAGCTGTGGCAGTAACACCTGGACTATGCAAAAAAACCCTTCCCCCTGCACAAGCCCCCACACCTTCTCCATCCCCAAGGTCAGCACTGGCACTTTCATTACCGGGAAGTGGTTGCTTTTCTGTCTGAGCAGCAGATGAGACAATTTCAAGGAGAAACTGCCCTGCATTTTGACACCACCTCTTCCACTAATAAAGAGCGTTAAACAAAGATATAATAAAACAAAAGCTGACCTACCTGTCAAGAAGCAGCAAGTGGAGGCTGCTCTGCAAAGGAAGATGAGCCAGGACTCAAGGGAGACAGCAACCCCACCAACAAAGGGCTCAGGAGCAAAGAGAGCCAGTTCTGGTGTAACTGTTGTCATCAGGCAGGTCCATAACAATGAAGAAAGTCCAAGGGCACCCCTGAAACCAAGAAGCAAGGCAAGGTACAGCACCCACACAGCTCAGCCAAGGGAAAACAGACTGGTGAGAGCCTGAGCTTAAATGCAGCCTCTGGCTAAGGGTGGAGATCAGTGGGTAGGTGGGACCAGGTCCCAGGAGAGGCTGGTCAAGGTGATCAGAACCTGGAGATGCACGCAGAACTCCAAGAGAGCATTCCCTTCATGGTCTTTGGTGGTTGGTCCTAACCCGTTGCCACTGATACTGACCCTTCACTCCTGTCCCCAAGATAGGGTTTTACACCTGCATCTTCGCCCAGGAGCCAGGGTACCACAGCCACCACTGTACAAGCCTCCAGGAGACCATTAAGATCCTCTTACACTTTGAGCATTTATCTATTCAATCTCTGTGGTTAATTACAACCTACATGCCCTAATTGCACCCCCAAAATCCACATTTGGGACCTGAGCAATTATCGGTGTGTTCCTTGCATAAGCTGTCCCAGGAGTCCTGCCCAGAGAGGAGCACATCTCTCTGCTGCTCCCCAGCCACTGCTGTCACCCCAGAGCCACCAGCTTTTCCCAGCCAGGAGCCACGGACCAGCACTGCTTTTAAATGCAGCACCCCACGAAGAGAGGGGGTGGTCTCCAGGCACTTCTTTAGTCCATTTGCTGCCCTTATGCATTGCTGGAGCAATTGCTCTTCCTGCCCATGCACAGCCAGGTGCGAAGCCACCACACCTTCCAAATCCAGAGGTCCTCTCCCACTCTAGATGGGAGAAAGCACAGCCCTATGGGTGGTGTGAGAGGCACGAGGGGACCAGAGAGCATCTATCGGGCTGCTTCAGCCCCCAGCAGGTGTTTACATGCCCCACCAGCACAACTGGACCAGCATGGGGGGAGCAGAGTGAGGAACCCCTGTCCCCCCTTCACCACAGCCACACACCCTGCTCTGCAGAGCTCTGCCAGCAGCACCCCATTGCTGAAACCTCTCTCCCCCAGACCCCTCTGCTCTAGACATGTACTGGACCATGGGCCAAACTTCACTCCTTCACCTTTCTTCTCTTCTTTGCTTTCTGGGACCCGTGAAAGTTGTCCAGAATAAGCTTCTGGTTTTTGAGGCTGAAAATTTGAAGAAAAACCAGCCCAGGCTCTCCCTCCTCCTCTAACAGAAAACAAATAAGTAAAAGGAGAGAAAACCCTCCAAGCACAGAACAAAAGAGCTTTAACAGGAACAGCAGGTTTCAGGCAGACCCAGAGAAACAACCCCAATTTCTCTGGGTCGAGAAATGGGTTGTGAGGGGGGACAGGGCCAGAGTCCCCACACTTACATCAACCACTCTCAAAACGATCCTGCAGCTCTTAATGACAGTATGAGAACATGAGGCTTTGTGTTTAGAGAATTGTTTCTTTTAAAGCCCTTTGGGCGCTTTTAAGGGCTCTAATTCATTAACCTTTCCTTGGCTGAGACCAGCAAATGGATCTCCAGAAATACAAAAAGCAATTAGACAAATTCATGGGGAAAAACGCCCATCAACATTATTAAACATAACCCCTGAAGAAAGAGCGTGAGCTGCAGGCAGGGAGAGCAGCTTTGGGCTGGGGAAGAGCAGCCGCCGTGTTCCCTGAATTCAACCCATTCCCTTGGCTGCTTTTGGAGGGGAGGGCACTGGGGTAGATGGACCTTTGCTCTGAGAGGTAACCATCAGCCTCAAATGCATCTCTCATTGATGGAAAATCCCAGGGATGGCTGACCTTTCAGAGCCCTCACTCTGTAAAGAAAACGCTAAAATTTTCACACGAGCACAGGATGGCTTCCAGCAAGAGGGAGACCTGCCACAGAAGGTCACTGCTGGGGTGGCTGGTCCAGCTGCTGCAGCATCACTGCAAAGCAGAGCCTGCACATGGGCATCGCTTGTGGGCAGGGCTACCTCCCGGGCTCAGACATCTGCAGGCTGGGCCTCTGTCTGCCCTGATGCTGGAGAAATTCCTGTCCATAAAGACACAGCACCACATGGGTGGTGTGAGCTTGAGACTCTAGGATGAAGCAGGTCGTGGTGACAGCACTGATCTGAATGAGCTCTCTAATGCACAGCTGCTCTCCAAGGAGACCCTTTAAAAAGAAATTCATTCATGGAAATGGGAACAAATGAGCAATGCTGAACAGGAACACGAGGCCTCAGCCCTGCCCCAGCAGATGAGACAGCACCAGGTTTGTATGAATTCTCTGTCTTTCTAGGAAAAAATGAAGCACCTGCAAATGCACAGCCTGCTCTGCCAAAGTAACTGAACCATGGTGGACCTGGGGCATGCAGAGAGGAGGAGAAGTGAAAATTAGGGGGATTTCTAAGGTCCTTTATGAGCCTTCTCTGAAGCTTGTCTACATGCGATGGTCTCCTTGGAGACCAAGTTATTATTAAACCAGAACGTGGCCTCCTTCTTCCAGGATGCCCACGTTGGTTTCAGCTGGGTTGGGAATGCTGCACAGCTCCAGGCTCTGGACACCAGAACACGTCTAGCAGGGAAAAAGATCCCGAAGTCCTGAAACCTGCTGGCTCCCAGACAGGGACAAACTGCAAGACTAAGGAAAAGGAAACACACTGGAAAGAGGACCAGCTATCAGAAATCTTTAACAAATAAAATAACTTATGGGCTGTGTTTTCCAGATGTAATGTGCCATGTACCCAGACACGGTGCCGTGAACTGTCTCCTCGGGCAGTCAGTGCAACGTGGAGGGTGTGAACGTGGCAGTCACAAAAATGGGAGCCGTGAAAGCTCTGCACCCCAGCCAGGTGCTCTGTCCCAACTGCCCAGCTCTGCTGGAGCACAAGGAGGAGGAAGATCTCCACCTGCAGGGGCAGCAGGGATCAAGAGGAGGATGAGGGCTCAGTACAGCACAAACCCAAGTATTTAAAGAGCACTAGAAGGGCATTTTCTGAAAATGCTCATGACACTATTTAGCAGATGCAGAAGAAATTAAATCAAACAAAGCTCAAAATAAAACATTCCTTGGCATTGAAATGACTTTTTACACTTGTATCGAAAAGGCTCTCTGGGAAGGGGTATGTGGCAGTGTCAGCCTCTGCTGCTCCTGCCCCTCGGCAGGACCTGTGCTCCAGCATCAGCCCCGCTCTCACCCTGGCCGGGGTCACAGGCAGGGTACAGGGACAGGGTCACCTTGCTGCTGCCAGCTGCAGGCTGCTCCAGTTTCACTCAGAGCTCGCTGTCAAAGGGCTTCACACTGGGGCTGAGCTCTGCTGCATCTTCATTACTGTTTTTCCCTCTCCCTTCCTCATTCCCCACTTTACATCTTCCCATCTCATATCATCCTGTCCCCTATTTCTTAAAGAAAACATACATGTTTAATTTTTCTCAGATGCCCTCTTTCTATCACTTCAAAATATCTTATTAGGCATTTGGCATCATGTGTCTCCCAGTGCTGCTCCAGAGCCAACCTCCCTCAACGTTCCCAGCAGCTTCTCTCTCTAGGTACCTTTTTCCACGTGGAGGCACGTGTATGTACTGGGTGGGCTGGTGCTCTGCCTGTTGTGGTTGTTTTCCTTATCACAGTTTGTGAAACATCTGCTGTTTGTAAATTATTTCTTTTGAATGTCATAATCTTTTCCATTGCAGGATGGTGCTGCTAGTACCTGGAATTGGCTCCTACTGAAAACACTGAGCTTGGATGAGATATGCAGACCCCTCTCCCCAAGCCCACATGCATGTATGCACACCCACACCCCTGCTCTGTGCCAGGGGAAACTCTTTAAAGTCACCTCCAACCCACAAGAAGCCCCAGAGACAACCACCACATAGGCACAAACTCCAGCCTCTCGAGACCCAAGTCCAACACAGACACAGTGAGCCAATGCACTTTGGGGACCCATCAAAACATAGCTATGACCTTATCCAACAGACTCGTCCCAGAGGAAAGACCCCCAAAGCAGATCCCCAGAAAACCCCTGACATGAGCACCCAGCCCAAGAAACAAACCCACCCATGCCCAGCTCATGCTCCTTTGTGCAGGGCTGGAAATGCCCATGGACTGTACCCTGCCAACAGCAGGGGGGGTTGGAATTAAATGACTTTTAAGGTCCTTTCCAACCCAGACCATGCCATGTTTCCATGTAGAGGAGCCGTGCTGGGGGCTGAAACCCTGCCTATGAAAAGTTCAGAAAGTGAGTACAGGAAAATTGTAAGGAAAAGAACCAAAACAAGTAATTGATGGATTTGAACATCAAAGAGCTCTCAGCCAGCTCTACCCCATTATTTATGGTTTACTCAAGGGTTTAATTTTTCTGCTTTGTTTTTTTTGTTGTTGTTGTTTATTTGTTGTTATTGCCTCGAGAAAACGCCAGGAACAAGAGAACCCTCTGGGGGATCAGAAGATTTTCTCGTTCTGCTTAGTGAAACTTCTCAAGTGATTGTAAAAACAAGGCAAAATCAATCGAGGATTGTTTTCTGCAGTGAGGCAGCCACTCTCTGCCTGAGTGAGTGCTGAGGGGCAGCTTTGCTGGACTGTCCCCACACCCTTGGCTCCTCGAAGTCCTTCTGCAAATGCAGCTGGAATGGGGGAAGGAGAATCCACCCCTGCACTTCCAAACATAGCCACTCAGGGTCACAAGAGGCTGTTCAGTGGGTGATCTCCTTTTCTCGTTTACTTTTGGGAGGGGGTGACTATTTGTGTCCTGTGAACAGAGACCAAGGTGTCAGTACAGAACCACTTCCCAGGGGCAGGAGCAGGTTCTGCAAATGCAGGTGGATTCTTTAGACGTGGGGACAAACTCAGTTAAACACCCACCGAAAGAGAAAATCACATTTAACCTAACCCTAAAGCCCCAAAATAAGTCTCTTGAAAAGATAATGAAGATATTTTACAAATAAAACAATCAAACGATGAATGAGGAGTGGGATGAGAGGTGATATAATGAATAATTAGACAATTAGGCTAATCCACAAGAAATTAGCTAATTCCCAGGTAGATGGCAGTTGGGAACTAATTAATTATTATGCCCCAGGAGGTACCATGTGGGAGCCAAGACCTGCTTCAGATCTTCTGCCGTGGGCTGGAAATGAGCTGGGAAAAGTACATTCTGGAGCCTTTTCCTCTCCTCTTCCCTCCTGGAACCTGGGTGACCTCTGCGGTCCTGCCAGGGCCCTGCCCCTCTGCACCAGAAGGACAATAAAGGGGTTGGTGCTGCAGGAGGTCACCACTCACCTCCAAAGCCAGCAGGATCAGGGTCAGAGAGTAGGATGCGAGCAGCTCCTCAGCTTAAACAAACACTCCATGCAGCTGGGGGGAACTTACCTTTGGTTGGAGTTGTAGGACCAGAAAGTGTGTGCCTGGAAGGGATGAGGCAACACTTTCCAAGGACTGACAGCCAAGAAAAACAGTGGGAGCACCACCTTGCCAAAAGGAATTATTTTTATCTCCTTGAGATGAAAATGAAATGTTATTATCATATTTATCTTGCATCAACGGAGATACATTATGGACATAATAAAAGTGGAGTCTGGCATTCAGAGAGGAATTCCCCCCATCAGATCTGCATTGAGTTATTCTTTATCGACTTCTTGTATGACATGATTAAGTAACATTATTTTAGGCTTTTATCCAGAACAACCTCTCTGGGGCAGATTCTTTGAGCTCTTGTGACTCTTTTTCAGTGAATTTCTGAGGAATAGGCTGCCCAAGTCCCTGGGAAATCTGCCAGCTGATTGTTTTTCTCCATTAGTCCAACCATGAACTTGCTGCTTAAGGCCCCAGCCCACCCCGCTAGGCGTTTGGGATAAACAAAGAGATGGCCAAGGATCTAGAGCAATTCCTGATGGAACTGGCAAGCAATCCTCTGCTCCCAGCTGCAGGTACCAAAACACACTAGGAAGCAGCATAATGCATGATACAAGCACCAGGGTGAGGTTTGTCTGTCCCTTCAGGCAGCTAACTGCTGCCAGTTGATGTTGCTCCTCATTAAATTGCTCATTAAGGAGCCAGGTCTGTGCACTGCTCTGGCTCCTGCTCACACTGCAGCCCTTGTTCCTTCTCCAGTGAGATCTCCCAGCTCCACACACCCTGACAGAGATTTTAACCTTTTTTAACTTACCCCTCAGTAGTTTTCCCAGCAGATGGAGTCCCCTGTAAGCAAACTGGAGCTCCAGACACTGGTTCTGCTTTGCTGCAGCTCTCAGCACACTCAGGCTCCTCCAGGCCAGGGCACGGGCTCAAGATTGGAGCCCCAAAGCCAAAGTGATGGTTTGTCAGATCCCACTGCTCTGCCACTGTGTCATCAGAGGCAGCCGAAGGCTCCACCGAGGCTGGCCATGGAGCTGCAGCAGACAAAACCCCGGGTGGTGAGATGCATCTGTTGCAAACCCATCCTCTGCAGGAGCTGCCAACCAGCCAGCTCCTCACCCATGCAGAGAAGAAAGGGCTCGTATTTCTTCACTCAATGGTGAGGCTGAAGATTGATTCTTCTCTGATATAAACTACCCCAAAAAAAAGTAAATTGGCTGTTTGGAGAAGAGGAAGAGGTAAGGCCAAGGACACATGTGCTCACTGCACCTGCTTTGGGTGTGCAATGCCTGGCCACGGGCACAGGCATCCCAGAGTAAGCTCTTGTGTTCCATACAGTGATAATGGTTTGAGAGCCAGTGAACGTGTCTCTTCAGGATATAAGTTCTACGTATTTGACAGTGATGTTGTAACATGGATTATTTCCCATTTTCCCCTCTCTCCAATTTGAATCCACTTCCCTTGCACAGCTGCTGTCTTGGAAGTCTCCAGACATTGTGGGCCAAGAAGTCTGATGGAAATGAGTGGAGCTAACACCTGAAAAAGCAACCAATACCATCATTATGGTAGGGCTCCTTGTATTTACATTCATTTGCATAAGGTTACTCAGAAGGCTGAGCACAGGGTAGTGTTGCTGTTACCCCACAAACACACAAGCAACAAACACAAGTACCACACTGGGGATGGCCTGGGAGGTGCAGGAGATAGCTGCACACACAGCCTGCTCCAGGTCAGTGAGTGGGAGGCTGAAAAGCCTCCCTTTGCCTCCACTGCTGGGTCATACTCACAGGAGAGCAACTCTGGTTGCTGCCATTGGGTGTGGAGTTGATGAAGAAGGATTTTTCACAGTCTCAGGCAGCTTTGAAAAGGAGCCAGGATGGAAGGGTGCTGGGGTGGGAGAAGGATCTGGGAATTTGACGTGATTGCTGGTGCAGAAAGGCCTGCTTAGGGCTTCGGGCAGCTCTGCCACTTTGCATTCATGTCCAGAAATAGTTTTTGTGAAGCCTTTCTGCCTCAAAACCACCTCCAGACTTGCAACACAAGCAAGGCACTCCCCAGGACTTCAGATGGACCCTGGGACCCTAAACTCACCTGTGTGTGCTCTCAGCTTGACAAGACACAAAACAGAGTGAGGAAGGGACAGCCAGCTACTTCTTCAAAGATGCAAAGACACCACCACACCGTCTCCAGCAGCAGTGCCACCAGCTGTACTACCTGGGGCCATTGGAGAGAAGGGTTTGCCTAAGAATTTATACACATGCTTTACCTTGTTTCTATTGCTGCTGGCGGAAGCAGCCCTCAGATGAGAGCTGAAACCTCACAGCAGAGAAAATTCAGGTTTTAGCTAAAGGTAAACTCACTTTGGTTGGAAATTTCTCCAGGACAAAGTTTCTGGATTGTCTTTCCAAAGGGAAGAAAGGTCCAAGCCGTGGTGTGGACTATGAGGAGCACTTTGGGCTCCCATGTTGTTGGGGGCACAGAAAAGTCTCTCACTGTGGACTTGCCTTAGTGTCCTGAGTGGGAAGTGGAGGTGGGATGTCCTTCTCCAGGGGTTACTGAGGATCCCAGAGGCCAGAGCCTCCCTGCCTCTGTCCCCACCTCACACTGGCAGGGGATAACCTGGCCCTAAACTGTGCTGGATGCAGCAAGGGTGCAACTGGCAAATCAAGAAGCCAAGCAGGTGGTTTGACAGTGTGCTTTGTCTTGCAAAGATGAAAAAACAAAACCCAACACAGACACATACAGGAAAATTCAATAATGTTTTTTTTTNCACCTCACATTGGCAGGGGATAACCTGGCCCTAAACTGTGCTGGATGCAGCAAGGGTGCAACTGGCAAATCAAGAAGCCAAGCAGGTGGTTTGACAGTGTGCTTTGTCTTGCAAAGATGAAAAAACAAAACCCAACACAGACACATACAGGAAAATTCAATAA
>VWZY01012092.1:13150-42249 GCA_013399075.1 Chloroceryle aenea
ACCAACAGGAATGTCCTAAGGCAGGTGGAGCATTTGCTGTGGGGAAGCTGCTTTCGGACAAGGGTAGCTTGGTGGGGCTGAGGCTCTCCTCTCCTGCAGGTTTTCCAGAGGCGCTGGGATGGGTCAGTGAACTTCTTGCGAGACTGGGATTCATACAAACGAGGCTTCGGCAACCAGCTGACGGAGTTCTGGCTGGGGAATGACAATATCCACTCCCTCACCTCAATGGGTAAGGTCTGCCTCTGTCCTGGACTGAGGCCCTGAAAGTTCAACCCGTGTACCACACCTGATCATTAAAGGACTCTGAACTTCCTGCACCCATCTGAGGCCCCCAACAATTAATCTTAAACAGCTGCAGGCTCTTGCAGCCCATTGCACAGAGGGAATTGCACTCTAAAGAAAAGGAAAACTAGAAGCTAGGGAAGAAAATGAGCTGTCTGCATGACCTGTCCTGGAGATAGGCAAACACATCTTCCCACTAGGACTAGTTAAAGTGGCAGTTATCTTTTTCACAAGCAGATTTGGAGTCACAGTTCCGTGCAGGACTCCTGGTCATGTAGCTTTCAGTGCCCATGAGTACCCAACATCAGACTGGAAAAAGTATTTCAAAGAAAATAAAAAGGTTTTTTTCAAAGAAAAATTCAAATTAATCAAAGAAAAATTCAAATAAATCAAAGAAATTTCAAATAAATCATAATCTCTCAGGTAGTAGAAGCTCCTCTGAAGTTAGCTCAGGGGTTCTTAAACCCTCCACCCTGAAACCCAGGTTCATACTCACCATCAGCCCTGCACCACTGCTGTCCAACTTCTCTTCCAGGACCCTGTGAACTCCGCATTGACCTGAGAGACTTTGAAAACAACTATTATTTTGCCAAGTACTCCTCATTCAGAGTTTTAGGAGAGTCTGAGAAATACAAACTCGTTCTAGGAGACTTCCTTGGGGGAAATGCTGGTAAGTTAGCAGTGGCTCACTGGGAAAGGCTGTCTTCCAGTGAATTTCAGAAGTGTTCAGTACAGTGCAGAGCTGTATCATACAGACTCTTTGTACCAACTACATCTTGGGTCAACTTTTTAAACCTGACACCAAGTGACCTCTGGGTGCAGGAAAGGAAAGGGACACCCATCATCACCCACAGAAGTGTGACCCAGAGCTTTACTTACAAGCCCAATCACATGGTTTAGCAGCAAATGTGGAGCCTGTCTTGAGCAGCACTTCATCCAACATAATCTTCTTAACAACTCTGCAGCAGCCAGGCTAAGTTGTGCTTTTGGTTACAATGGAAGGAAATATTTGCCCATGGGGTTTGGCATTTCCAGGGCTTGGGTGTTGTTCAACACCTGAAGCATCAGCACTGCATCCTCTTCATGCCTGATGTTTTGTTTTTCTTTAAAAAGAAAAATAAATCTGCAAAATTCAATACTCCTCATGCAGGAATGAGTGGAACCAACATCTGACATAGTAGTTCTCTGGGCTTATGTAGCTTTGTACACTGTGACTTTGTCTGATAGGCCAGACCTCAGTATGCCTGGAGAGAATCTGAGCAGTTCAAGAGAAGTTACACCCATGTGACTGCAAGGAGAACCTGGCCCACTGGATCCACAGGCATAGATAATTTCTCCATGTATTTTAGCATGCCTGGCAGCGCTTAGGATACTCCTCCTCTCCAGAAACAAGGAGGAAACCTGGGCAACTAAGAGTACATCAGGACTTGGGGAAGAGTGGCTGGAAAGTTGCCTGACAGAAAAGGATCTGGGGGTGCTGGTGTATGACTGGCTGAACATGAGCCAGCAGTTTGCCCAGGTTGCCAAGAATGCCAATGGCATCCTGGCCTGGATCAAAAATAGTGTGTCCAGTAGGAGTAGAGAAGTGATTGTGCCCCTGTATTCAGCATAGGCTAGAGCTTGAGTACTGGGTTCAGTTTTGGACACTGCAGTATAAGACAGACATCAAAGTGCTGGAGCAGGTTCAGAGAAGGGCAACAAAGCTTGTGAGGGGTCTTGAGAATAAGTCTTATGAGGAGTCGCTGAGGTGGCTGGATTTGTTTAGTCTGAAGAAGAGGACACTGAGGGGAGACCTTATTGCTGTCTACAACTACTGGAAAGGAGGCTGTAGAGAAGTGAGTATTGGTCTTGTCTCACAAGTCACAACTGATAGGACAAGAAATGGCCTCAAGTTGTGCCAGGGGAGGTTTAGATTGGACATTAGGAAAAACTTCTCTACTGAAAGGGTTATCAAAGATTGGAACAGGCTGCCCAAGGAAATGTTTGAATCACCATCCCTGAATGTATTTAAAAGCCATCGAGATACAGTGCTTAAGGCTATGGTATAGTAGTTGCCCTGGTAGAGTTAGATAATGGTTGGACTTGATGATCTTAAAGGTCTTTTCCAGGCATAGCGACTCTGTGATTCTGTAATACCCTGGGCTGCCAAAAGGCACTGACACTGTTCACTTGGAAGTGATGGGTAATGCCCTGCTGGGCTGCCTGGGACCATACAGCTCCTTCAGGACAAACACACATACCCCAGACTATGTGTTTTCACGTAGAATTAGTGCATTTCCCAGAACTGTCGCCCTGAAAACTGTAAGTAACAAACTAAAGTCTAAGAAAGACATTGAGGTGCTGGAGTGGGTCCAGAGAAGGGCAATGAAGCTGGTGAGGGGTCTGGAGAACATGCCTGAAGAAGAGCAGCTGAGGGAGCTGGGAATGTTTAGTCTTTGGAAGAGGAGGCTGAGGGGAGACCTTCTCACTCTCTGCAAGTACCTGACAGGAGGTTGTAGTGAGGTAGGTGTTGGTCTCCTCCCAAGTAACTAGTGATAGGATGAGAGGAAATGGCCTTAAGTTGCTCCAGGGGAGGTTTATATTGGATATTAGGGAAAAATTCCCATATTGAAAGAGTAGTGAGGCTTTGGAAAAGGCTGCCCAGAGAGGGGTGGAATCACCATTCCTGGAGATGTTCAAAAAATGTGTAGACATGGCACTTTGGAACATTGTTTAGTGTTCATGATAATGTTGGGTTGACAGTTGGACTTTGATGATCTTAGAGGTCTCTTCCAACCTTAATGATTCTATGATTTATAAAAATCTATCTTGCATCCAGCAAGGCCCATGGATGCCCTGCAGCAGTGCACAGACACATTAGGTTCCCTTCTGTGATCTCTATTGCAGTAACTGTCAATTTGTACACTCTGCAGGAGACTCCTTATCATACCACAAGGACATGCCATTTTCAACAACAGACCAGGACAACGACATGAGCTCATTTAACTGTGCCACAGAATACAAGGGAGCATGGTGGTACAATGACTGCCATTACTCCAACCTGAATGGGATGTACTGGCTGGGTGCTCATGGGAGCTATGCTGATGGCATAAACTGGAAGACAGGTAAAGAATACCATTACTCCCATAAGAGAACAGAAATGAAATTCAGGCTAGTTTAACACTGCAAGAGGGTGTCTGACTTGCAGCAACAGGTGCCACTCAACAGCCAAGAGAAGACACAAAATACTGTTTGAGGGCATAACTGAACAAGGAAAGATACTACAAGGAAAGATACTAAAGCTCGTACCTTCAGCCTAGAGCAGACTTTTACAGACCAGAAGAGATTGGTGCTGGCTTGAGCTCCTGTAAGCACCAGACTCTCACCCTGCACTACCTCCAGCAGCTCCACAGTTACTGACAGCCCAAGCACCTTTTTCTGAAAAGTGCATTACCTTGATCGAAAGACCAAGTGATGGTGAGTCTACTGCTTCTCAGTAAAGCTCACTGATATTTTTACCCTAAATGGTGATTACTGGTAATTTTCAGTCTAATCCACATATATGAAGCCTCCAGTGTTCTTGCAGCCTCTTTTTTCTATTGGACCCAAAAGCCATCTGAAAGGCACTGAATTCCCAACACCACCCCCTGCTTCTCCCTGCAGGCAGTGATGAAACCACAGTGTAGCATGGAAAGGACTGAGCTTCCAGCACAAGGCTGTCAGCACTGCCACTTCACTCCTTCCCTCCCCACTGCCTCACACAACATGTGCTCCAAGACCTCAGGTGGGACGTCAGCTCTTGGAACCACAATAGCCACCCAGCACTTCCCACAATGATGCAGCAGCAGCTAGGCCGAGTCAGCTTCAGCCACATTTCCAGGGCACATTTCTAGATCTCATGCTTTTCTTTAGCTGCTGTGGACCAAGAGCTGGATACAAAATAGTCTGTCTAGCAACATGTCTGGTACCAAGACATTAGAGTAGTCCCAGGTCAAGCCTTATACAAGTGGAGATTATGTAAATCACCACCAGATACCAGTCTCTTCCATTTTGCCTTGTTTCGAGCAGCATTTAAAGATGCGCTATCTACTGGCAGATGGAGACAGGTCATCTAGTTCATGTGATGTATTTTGTATTAGTAGGACTGGTTAAAGGGTCTAATTCTTCTTGGACTCCTGCTCCAGGACTCCTCCACACAGCTGACACAGAGGAGAAGAGCCTAATGCAAACTCTTCACTACAGTGACAGACCAGAGTCAGTGGAAACAGTATTTATTTGTGTTATTTTCCTAATGGTGCCAGATTTATCACACTACAGGTTGCAAGGGACACTTCAGCCCTACAACACTGTATGAAAACCTTGTGTGTGAGAAAAGAGAAGAGGCCACTCCACCAGTACACTGCAGCAGGTAAATGATATGCTAAGAAATAAACCTGATATTTTGTATTTCCCTAGTCGATACATTCTGTCCCTGCTCACTTTTTCTTTTTGGGTACATGAGAAAGAGCATGTCTGATCAGACAAGCATATACTGAAAGGCCTGTAGTCACTTCTTTATCTCCAGCTCTGTTTTGAAAGGGCCAATCCTAAAGCTTAGAAATGACAATGTCCACAGAGCTTCTCCAGACATTTCTGTTGCTGCAAACAATAAAGTGAGACTGGGTGAGTCAACAAAGGAGTAGAGTTGTGGGAAACCTTGGCTGGTCTGAGGAATTAGAATGCAAGTTTGATACCGACCTTGAGCAGATAACCATGGACCTTTGAAGAGGCTAGCAAGTCCTGAGAAGAGGTGAGTAAACAAGAAGCTGCCAGACTGCAAGTAGAGAAAGCTTATCAAGGTTACAACAGAGAAGAAAGTCCTCCAATCATGAACGGTTGGTCTTTGTTTGACCCAATCATATATGGATGCATATTCTTGGGAAAGATATAAAAAGACTCGCTAAAACAATAAAGATGGCTTTTTTTGCTTTTTGCTCGCAATTCAGTGTATGTCGTGTCTGTCTCAACAGCGACACAGAGTGGGCCAGGTGCATGGGTAAAGGACTTGTTTTCTTCTCTATCGGGGAGCCAGACATATGATGAGAGGCTGGAACCATCTCTGATGGCTTGTTGATGCATACCCATCTGAAAGCAAATGCAGAGCTGGCCTCACATAAATTTACCTGTGGTAGAAAAAGAGTTCTGCTGGTAGCACCAGGTATGAAGCCATGAACTGATATGGTTGGTCTTCCGCAGTCTTCCTGGGTTGGTCCCTGCAACTGAGGAGATAGAAAAGAACACCACCTGTGCTCCCACTCCCTTAACCAGTTGTCCCAAGGCCCTGAAGTCTCTCTTGACGGCCCTCAGTTTTCTACTTTCAAGGTCATCACTGCCCATCTGGAAGGTCAATAATGGATAATAATCTGTAGGCTGTACCAGAGTAGGAAGCTTCCTTACCACATCTTCAACTCAGGCCCTGGGGAGACAGCAGACTTCCCTTAGAAGTGGGTCAGGTGTGCATATCAGGCCTTCAGTTCCCTTCAGAAGGGAGTTGTCTGTAAGAATGACTCTTTCTTATGGAAGGAGATGTTTGGACATTGGGCTTGTGCATCCTTAGTTTTGGGAACACTTCCAAGACAGGAGATTCACCTTCCTCATTGGCTGGCTGTACTTGCAGGGTGTAAAACCTGTTCTGCCAGGGCACCTGGGAGGTTGGGGGAATAACTGAGGCAACATGCCTGCCGCACCAGGCAGGAACTTGTTGCCATTGCCCCCTGTCGAGGGGGGCAATAACGTTGAGCTGGGGAAGGGAAATAATTTCACTGTGGTTTGATTCTCCTGGTTTATGGGCTGCTGGGGTGGAAAACATATATTCACCACCCTTTGCACTATGCTTGTGCCACTGCTGTTACCTCACACCCACCTAACCAAAGTGAAAAGGGTGATTCAAGACACAAGCTGATCCTGCCACAAACTGATACCACGGGGGGAAATACCAATCTATTATAGGTAATTCTCTGTTCTGTAAATTGCTTTTAACTAAAGGTTTACTATGCCAGCTATGCTGAAGGAGCTAAATCCATTAGTGTAGTTGGGTTTGGTGCCTATGCTTGGAAACACAGCATTTCAGCAGCACCGCTCAGCAGACTCAGGATGATGAAACACAGCAGCCAGGCCTAATGTGGAAAAGAACCACTAGACTTTATTCACAAATAGTGTTTATAAAAACAAACAAATGAAGACACAGGGGAGGATGTGGGAATGCATGGCACATGGGGTGCAGCATGGCCAGGTCCATGCCATCAGTATCTGTGGAGCAAAAGGCCAGAGGGGAGAGAGGCAGAGAAGACAGATCATGGTCAGGCCCAGCAAAGGTGAGCCTGCTGCACTACCCAGACTCTCCACCCACCATCACAGTTGCTTCAGTTCAGTGCCAGGAGTCTAAGACATAAAATTCAACCACTGATCTGGACTTTGCATCAGACTGGCATGAGGAAGCCAGGCCCTGTGCTCCCAAGCATAGCTGCTCATACCTGGAGGGCTTATCAGCAGGTTTCCCATGCTTGCTTCTCCCTCCTGCCCTCAGCAGTGATGAGAAACTCTTGGTCCACAAGATGCATCAGACAGATTCTGAGACCACCTCTGTTCTCTGCAGACTCCCAACATTGGCTTTTCTAGTCCATGTGGTGCCTGAAGACAGTCTTGGTCTCACCTGCCTCTGCAGCAGGCACCAAAGGTCCCTCTAGAAAGGAAATCACATTCTTCAGTCACCTAAGATCCATCATGTGGCTTCCCCAGGAGAGTGGATGGGGCACATGACAAGCCCAGAAGAAACTGAGTTCTGATCAATCATAGCTTAGACCATGCTGGCTACTGCTATACTCTGTGATCTGTACAGAAAATATCACCCATCCCCAGACCCTTTTAATCCTTGAGCAGGCTTCTTACCCCTAAGCAGGTAAATAAAATCAAAATATCTTCCTTCATGCCACAGCATCACTGAAGAATACACAACTCCACATGCCTTTTCTACTGTGTCCCAGCCCCATAGTTGTTGCTTTGCAGGACCAGAATCAGGTGTACAGCTGGAGGAAGGATCATCTCAGTCTGTGGTGGGGCACCACCAGCACCAAGTCTTGCTGATTCTGGGAAGGGTGGCCAGTGGGGTAGCAGCCCTGAAGAGAAGGCCCCCTGGAATGAGACATATTCATCCCATAACAGGTCATTTGAGGGATCAATAGGTTGAGGGATCTGCCTTTAGTCTACTCTTGTGCATGAGGAAGCAGAGGAAGAACAAACTACAGCTTGGCAGACCAAGCATCAAGAGAAAGGCTTTACGAAAGCAATGCATCTAGCCAGGGACTGAGTCATGGTAGACAGAGATCCTTCATCCAAAGTGGCCTTTGTATCCTTAATGCTTTGAGTGTTGCATTCCTCATTCTCAAGCCTATTCCCCTATGGAAGAAGAGCCCAGGGGAGCCTGGGAAGACTTGAGAGGTTGAAATTAGCTCCTTAGGTCCATTACCTGGTAGCCAAATATATACCCTGTTGTTTTTGTGAAACACATTGCTGAGAAGCTGGCAGCAGCTGGCTCTCACTGAAGACACACACATACGTCAATGCTCTTTTGAACAGCTGTTGCAGTCCATTGCACTTCTCTGGTCTAAAGTCCCTGAACTGGTGCAAGTCAAAAAGTGGCCAGTATCCCTCCTCTCAGTTGACAAGCTTCCCTTATTTTCAGTCTTCTATTTCTCAAGGCTTTGCTTCCCCCCTGCTGGCAGTATCGAGCTGGGATGAAGTTATTTGCTAGCAGTTCACTGTTGGGCAGGAGGTTTCTTGGACAAAAAAAGACCATATCCCACAAAAGTACAACAGCACCTCTGTGGAGTGAGGACCTGCAGATGCTCCCAGAGATGTGGCTGAGCAGACGACCCTGGTGCTGTTCAGTACATTTCAAGCCAATTCACTTATGATCTCCGTTGAAAATGCCCCATGGTCCTCTACTAAATCTCCGTCCCAACACACTAATAACAATCCCTTGTGCAGGCACCACAGTACAGCAACATTGGACTATATCATAGAATCCTAGAATGGTGGGGGTTGGAAGGGACATCTGGAGATCATCGAGTCCAACTCCCCTGCCAGAGCAGGGTCACCCAGGGCAGCCCACACAGGAACAAATCCAGGTGGGGCTTGAAAGTCTCCAGAGCAGGAGACTCCACAACCTCTCTGGGCAGCCTGTTCCAGGCTCTGTCACTCCCACAGTGAAGAAGTTTTTCCTCATGTTGAGGTGGGATTTTCTGTGTTTCACCTTGCTGCCATTACCTCTCATCCTACCACTGGGCACCACTGACAAGATCCTAGCCCCTTCTGCTTGGCCTGCACCCTTTAGGTATTTTTAAGTATTCATAAGCTCCCCTCTCAGGCTTATCTTCTCCAGGCTGTCAGCCTTTCCTCACCAGAGGGATGTTCCAGTCCCTTCAGCATCTTTGCAGCCTCCACTGGACTCTCTAGTATTTCCCTGTTCCTATTTCCCTGTCCCTCTTGAACTGGGGAGCCCAGAACAGAACACAATAATCTGTGGTCTCAGTAGTGCAGAGTAGAGTGGGAGGAGAACTTCCCTTAACCTGCTGGTCACACTCTTCTTTATGCACCCCAGGAGACCATTGGCCTTCCTGGCCACAAGGGCCCATTGCTGTTCCATGGAGAACTGATTGTCCACCAGGATGCCAAGGTCCCTCTCCATGGGGCTGCTTTCCAGCAGGTCTACCCCTCACCTGTACCAGTGCATGGTGGTGGTCTTCCCCAGGTATAGGACTCTACACTTATCCTTGTTGAACTTCATGAGGTTTGCCTTTGCCCTGCTCTCCAGCCTGTTCAGATCTCGCTGGATGGCAGCACAGCCTTCTGGTGTCTCAGCCACTGCTCCCAGTTCAGTATCATCAGCAAACTGGCTGAGGCTACACTCCATCCCTTCATCCACATCACTGATGAAGATGTTGAATAAAACTGGACCCAGAACTAACCCCTGGGGAACACCACTATTTACAGGTCACCAGCTGGACCGTGTACCACTGATCACAACACTCTGAGCTCTGTTGTGCATCCAGTTCTCAACCCATCTCACTGTCTGCTCTTCTAATCCAGACTTCCTGAGTGTGACAACCAAATATATGACACCAAAAATATGACAAATATATGAAATAATGTATATGAAATATACATGAACCCAAATATATGACACCAAATACAGCTCCAAGAGCTTAAGGTGAGGCCCCCCAGGCAGGTCTACCACTATGTGGGAGAACAGCCTTCCAGCAGTAGGATGAAGGCCTATTTGGTCTGTTAAAACTTTTTGATGGACAAATGAATGATCTTTGCTCCAAGAGCTTACAGTCTACAGGAACAGAGCCACAGTTCCACCACTATATAGACATTACACCTATTTACACCCACAGACATTTTGGTCCCGTCAGAAAATATCTTTCAGACCAATGGCCCAGAAAACAGCTGTTCTGGGGGCAGGGACTCAACTGCTCACCGTTTTCTTTTAATTTTCAATGCCAAACCATTTCTATCCATTATTTTTTCCACCTCTGGTTTGGATCCACAGCTCCAGCACCTTCCTCAGACCCACAGAAGAAAACACAGTATCAAAACAAAGTCCTTTCCTGACTGCCTGAGATTTTGAGGTTTTGAGTTTTGGGGCTTGCAAGGGTGTCTCACACTGCTGAAGAGGCAATGAGTGCTGGGCCAGGCAGAAAAGTAGGTGAGATGCTGGATTCAGCTCTCCCCCATTTCAGCCTCACAAGCTGTTGGCACTGTGCTCACTGCTGTGTTTGCAGCAGGACAAGGAGGGGGGAGGCAGACCCCTCCATCTCTGAGCCTCAGTGAGGGCAGCAGAGAGAAATCCAGACTGCCATGATACTGGGACATGTGCCTGATAAAGCTTTTCTGAGAGGAGATACTAGTCAATTAGTTGGTATCTCTATAAGACACGCCCACCCCATTGCCTCAGACGGTGAAGGTCAGCACCCCGTGGGTGACCTCATCTGACTCTCTGAAACCTTGCCATATGCCTCCACACCTGAGAGCACCCATAATGCCCAGAGACCCAGCCAGGGACCTTACTGAGCACCCTGTTCCTGCAAGGCTGCCGGATGGATGCTTTAAGGCTTTGAAATATAAGGCAACTCTGAGGCTCATCAAGCAGCCCAAAGGCCTTCTCCTTCACACTGCACAGGAGAAGGCCCTGGATCTGGAGGGCATGGGGAAGCATGAGAGAATGATGTTTCTGTCAGATCTGGAAAGAATTCTCAAGGAATTACAACTCCCTCCAGCATTGTTTGCTTTTTACAAGCAAACAGACAAAAGTTGCTCAGTGTCCTAATTACACTTGTTAAAAAACTTAGCTAGGAAAAATATACCCTTGGTAAGTCCCTTCACCATTTTTAACCATGTTTTCCATCCAAGAAACTAGAGACCAAGACTATGATTAAATAAACACCAGCGCATCACTTAGCTCTTCCCTTCTCCACCTTTCTTCTTCACTCCTGACCCCTTAGACAGTTCATTTACAGTTTTGGTGGTTGTCTTGACAAGCCTCACAGGAGGCAGGCAGCTCAGCCTGAAAGCTGATTGTTCCTCCTAGGCTCCAGGCTCTCTGCAACATCCTCCAATTCATCCAGGATTTCAGAGAAAGATGGCCTCTTAAATGGTTCCACCTGGAACAAGAAGGGAAAACTGAAGAGGACATCTTGGACATGAGGTGAGTGCTCTGCAGCTCTGCTGGCTCCCTCAAGGCTGGGCAGTGGCATCCATCCATCAGTAGCACTAGTCTGGGTCACACACCCGTAGGTAGAGCCTTCTGGCATCACTGATTGGTGATTCAGGCCCAGGTTGCTGCAAACAAACAGCTGCCAGACTGGTCCCATGGTGTAGTAGAGCTCAAGCAAAGGCAGTGAGATGCTGAAAAGTAGGCTGACATGCCCCAGCCTGGAAGGGCATGTGTGGGAATCCTGATCCCAAAGCCCACCGAATGGTACAAGGCATTTTGCATTGTACAGCAAAAGGCTGCAAGGAGGTATCAGGAGGAAGATGTATAATTTTTCGTAAGCTTTGTCACAACAGTCAGGATCTAACTGTCTTGTCTCCCTGGTGAAGCTCATCCTCAGTGGGCTGTGAAAATCCAACCCTCCCAGTGCCATCAGGGTGAACCCAAAGTGAGGGACATGCATCCTGCATCGTACCATTCTGGGGCTGCCCTTTGTGCCTGACCAGATGGAGCCAGCTTGGGGAGCTGAATCAGAAACTCCTCAAACCTGCACATCACTCAAGGACAGAGAAGAACAGTCCCAAGAGCTGTTTCTGGAAGAAACCTGTTACTATATCACCTTGCATTAGGAAGCTGCACATCACAGATAACAAGACCTGAATACACATAAATCTAAGCCTCTGATTCAGGGCAAGTATTTACATGTTCACGGGACACATGCAAGGTTTTATTTCCATTTGCTGCCATGAGCTCCTAGCAATTAGGTGCATTATGATCATGCAGCTTCTCCACTCTTTGTTTGAAAAGAAAAAGAAAGGTTATTTCTCTTCTTTTCAGAGATGAACTTGTATCCTCACTTTCTCTCTGCTTTGCCTCTCACGGTTTTGGCAGAGTGGGGAGGCCTTCCAGCTCTCCATTACTTTTTATGCTAAAGGAAGAAAGGTCAGAGGACAATGCTCTGATGATATTTGTAACACCAGGGCTGGCAACAGTGAGGCAGTGCCCTCCAGTGAGGATCAGCCAGGTGCTGCTGCCTGCTTAAGGAGGGACTGGACATCACTACCAACCTGCTTCTCACTATGGGGCTGACATGCAAAGGAACAAGCAGAACACTTCTCCTAGGGGCAAACCAGGATAGTGGATGAAAGAGTACTACTGGCACATGAAGTTCTTAACACTTCACAGCTCATATGGCAGAGCTTCGTGTGCTAGCACTGAGAGAAGGAGGTTCAAGCTCTCCAGAGTTAACAACAGTTTGATACAAATCCAGTAAAACCAAAGGAAAAAAATAGCAAGAATCTCACCCAACAGCAGCTAGCAGCGAGGTCCATCACCCGCTTGGGACATTCACTGATCATCCCTTGGAAGGCAGCAACATCCAAGCCATAATCCTGTGAGGAAGGGGAAAGAGTATATAGAAAAGACTTCAGCTATAAAGTCCTTTAAAATCTCTTCATCCTTCTCAATGTGTTAAAGGACAAAATATTCATGGTTTAAAGCTTTTAGGATCTCCATCACAGCTATTTTACTGATGGCTACTAAAAAGTACCAGAGCAACATCAGCTCAGGCAGGTCTGCACAGATGGTAAATCATTAGCAGAGCTGGAAGATGGTCCAGAAAGAAGACACAATCTTGTACTATGGAGAAAACACTGTTGGATTTGGCTGCCAGGAATCATTACCTGCGTCCTGGGAAGCACTTCGGGGTCGGCTGGGATCCTGCCCAGGATTTCACAGAGGACAATGCCAAAGGAAAACACATCGACCTGCAGGAGGGGTGGGAGAGCAGGAGGTGGGACAAGGCATCCACAGAAGCAAAGCATGAGAGAAAGGCCAATGTCAAAGTCCTTCCATTAGTTACACAAAAAGCCCATCCAAAAAGCCCATTGGAGATGGAGGCAGCAAACCACTAAACCTTTTTTTGGGCTTCCAAACCCACCCAGAAACCCCACAGCCCCACTTGGAGTCCAGTCTTATCTCTGGGAAACCTGACACTGTGCTCTTTTTCAATGCATCTGGTGCTTCTACTACAGCTGTGACACCACCCACAGATCCTGCAACAGGCTCATTGGGCTGTAAATCATCAATTATTTTTTCTCAGGCAGGCTTCACTGTGTTTGTCCAGTCCATTTCCCTAAAATTTTAACTTAACAAGGCCACATAAGACACTTCCAAGTTGCTAAGCAGAGCATTACTGAGCAAAGGTCTAGGTAGCAGGGCAGCATTTCCCAGGAAAGGAGGGGAGGTTTTTCTGCTGTTGGGAGATGTCAGTAGCAGGCAGAGGAGGTATGTCCCATGTTCGCTCAGGAGCTCTGAGAATGAACAAGGATCTAGGAAGCAGTGCCATACCTTCCGGTCATAGGGCTCTCCCCGCAGCATCTCAGGAGCCATCCAGAATGCAGAGCCCACCAGAGATAGCTTCCTCTCCACATCCTCCACAGGCAGCTCCCCCACCTCCCTGGCCAGCCCAAAGTCAGTCACCAGTGCCTCACGGCCTCGTGTTGTCACTCGAATGAGGCAGTTCTGAAAGGAGCCCATGGCGTACAGCATGAGACACATAGAAAGGAAGGGCCTGGACACTTCACCCAGTGGCACCTTATTGGCCCTCAGCCTCACCTCACTGTTATGGGCTCTCCCCTTGCCAAAGACCCGCAACCTGGCAGCAGGCATGGAATGTGAAGGGCAAATTAGGGATGGACTGATCACATTTGAAGTCAGGAAAAGTCCTTTGAAGAAGTTGTTCAACAAACATGATGACCCACATCCTTTTATCTGAAAGAGACCTCGAAATGTGCATGTTCACCTTCTTTACCATTCAGCTGAAGGACACAGCCCTTCTCACTGCCCACAGCTACATGTGCCAAACATTTTCTGGAGCAATTCCTGCAAAATTATCTTTAGGTCTCTCAAAACCTTTGTGGTTTCAGCCTGTTCAGTCCCTCGGGATTTCCTCCTTGGCATCTGTTCCCAGGGAACTAGAAGAAACAACAGGCAACTTCTCCAGATGGCTATCACTACAACTAGCCACCATCACTTCAGGTTTCCTAGGTTGCTCTGGAGAAGGATGAACTACTTTCAGGTTGAACCACCACAGTGAGACAGAATGGACAGGCAGGGATCACCAGCACTTTCCACAGCAGATCTAGAAAGCTCCTGAGGAAATCAGTCACCACCAAATAGGAAATTACATCTCAGAGCACACTGGCCAAGAAACTTGTAGTCAGGTGAACTAGGCTTCTTCCTTGCCCTTGCCTGGTATTTGCAACTGTTAGTAACTGAGCCAAGTAAACAGCTTGAGATTGCAAAAGTGAATTTCATTCCTTTGCTGATGTCTGTGAAGACTGTAACACTTGTCTGAGTTCACCACTGTTAACCTTCATCAATATTTCAGGTTTCTCATAAAAAGCTCAAAGAGCACCAACAAAAATAGCTTGTAAGAGATACACCACTACCTATCCAGCATCTACTTCAAGGACTTGCAGGCTCCATTTCCACAAATCGCCAAGCCAGCCTCTGGTATCAGCTGACACAGGTATGGTCTAGGCTCATAGCCAACCCTAAGGTAACATTCCCTGTGATACCCCTGCAGATCCACCTGGGGTTTCCACAGTTTTGCCCAAGAGAGGCACTGCCATGTTGCTACTGCCATGGCACTGATAGAGGAATATCCATGTCAAAGCCTGTCCCCATGAACAAACCTGAGAATGGCAAAGCCTCAGTGCTGTTCCCGCCCACCATCAAGCACCATGAGCCCACACTGAGGACTAGTTACCTGGAATCTCTGGCTCATCAGAGAAAAACTTCCCCCAACTTGAGTAAGGCCAAACACATGTCTTGAGCCCTGCTGGTGCTCTGCAAACAGACAGGGACCATCTCATATGGCACTTGCTCCCACAGCCCATGACCAACTCCTGTTAGCAACAGCTTCCTCCTTGCTGTGAGTAGGAAAGGGAATCTCTAAATCTGGCACAGCTTCTCCTGCAACTGTAGGAAAATAAAGCCCTGCAAACATTTTCATCTAGTTTCTTTTCTGATAGCAACAGCATAGGTGCAATAAATGGTGAGGGACTTTTTAGGATGTCAGGTAGTGGTAGGACTAGAGGGAATGAATCAAAACTAGAGGTGGGTAGATTCAGATTAGACTTTAGGAAGAAGTTCTTCACCGTGAGGGTGGTGAGACACTGGAACAGGTTGCCCAGAGAGGTGGTGGAAGTCCCATCCCTGGAAGTTTTTATTGTCAAGATGGATGGGGCTCTGAGCATCCTGATCTAGTGGGATGTGTCCCTGCCCATGGCAGGGGGGCTGGAACTAGATGGTCTTTAAGGTCCCTTCCAACCCTGACAATTCTATGATTCTGTTTTTTTATCTCTCTCTGTGTCTCATTCTTGGCATGTAATGTAATGACAGGCTTTATCAAGAAAGCTTCCTTGCCTGTAGAGGTATTAGCATGGAGCAGAGGACCAGCATGAGGCCTGAAGCCTCTTGGTTACAGACCTAAGAGGTCCCTGTACGGTTCCCTAACACAGTCACCTTCAGCAGTCTGGGGCTGATATCCCCTTTCCAGCTGCATACCTTGGAGTTGAGATCTCGGTGGTAGATGTTCTTGGAGTGCAGATAGATCATGCCTCTGGTAATGTCAGATGCTAAGTCCACTTTTTCCTTCCAAGTCAAAGCAATGTCACTGCTGGCCAGAAGCTCCTCCAGGCAACCCCCATTTACATACTGTGAACAGAGACAAAAAGATGGCTGAGCAGCCCCGCACAAGCTGTCCTGGAGCTTCCCTGGTGCTGAACCCTCCCTTGCCAACCCAGGGGCCCCTCCTTTAGGCTGGGAATACCACTGCATGAAGAGGCCTCTGGGTAGTACAGTGCAAATACCCCTCCTAGCACAGAAAGTCACTGCTGGTCTCTGGGCCCCACTGCAGTGGTGGCTGTATAAGCCAGCTGTGGTCCTCATTTGTAGGCAACAAACTAGAGGCAAAAAGCCTGGCAGCAGTGCAGTGAACACCTTCTGCCACTGACAGCATAGGAACAAGGTGACACTTCCCTTGTAGCAGCCCAGGCTTTTCAGTTAGACTACACCACCATTCCAAAGTGACCCAGCAGATCCTGCCACTGTCTGCTTTACTTTCTACTCCTGCCCTCTTCTCCTAGCCAGCTGGCCCATTCTGGCCCATGGGTGACACCAAGTCAACTTGAAACACTTTTTCTCTATCCTGCCCGAATCTCATGACCCTGCAGTGACTGTGTCCCACTCCAGCTGTGACCAGCTGTCGGGCAGAAAAGACCAAAAGCCCCTACTCTGCTAGTCTGGAGCTATTCACAGGCACAGGAGTCAGAGAGGTGTAGATGCGTGCTACAGGTTATCTGCCATCCTCCTTGCCTAAGAACCATAGGGTCCTTTCCTGCCCACAGCACACACAAGCAAGATACCTTTACCTCCAGAATGGGGTACAGCTTTTCATCCTTCACACATATCCCAAGGTACCTAAGCAGAAAACACACACACACACACACAAAAAAAAAAACAAACTCATCAAGGTTCAGCTCAATCCCTCTTTGCAGAACTGCCTTAGAGATACCATGCCATTTCCAGCCTCTGCCAGTGCCCATTGCTCATGGTTGAAAGATGTGCCCACCTGACAATGTTGGGGTGGGACAGCTTCTGCAGCAGGCTGATCTCACGCACAATCACCTCATGGTCCACATCATTCTTGTAGATCTTCACCACCATCACTTTACAAGCAGCAGTCTGGGTCACCTGGAGCCAAGGTTGGAGCAGGACATTTCTTAACTTTCAAAGGTTTGTCAGCCCCTCTGGACAGCAGCATCCCTTCCCAGTCAAAGGCCTGGATGTCATTTCCCTGCTACCCAGAGCTTTGCACAGTCATTTGCACAACTGCAAGGTGTTGTCCCTTCTGCATAAGCTCCACTCCAGTGATTCCCACCTGGGTGACTGGGGCCAGCTTGGTCCCTCCTGTCACAACACATCACAACATTATTTCTCTGCCAAAATTTGGGTGTCCCTTGGGCTGGAGCAGTTTCTCAGCCTACACTGGCTTAGCACAGATCTGGTCTTCTTCCCTCCAATGCCTTGCATTCAATGTCCCTTCCCAAATGCAGCTTGCCCTACATCTCCATCCCTCCTTCTTACCTGCGTCTGATCACTGCACAAAGCTAAAGGCCACACACCTCATTCCCAATTCCTTCTGCACCCCTGCCCATGGCCAGCCCCATTCCATCCAGGGTCTGCCAGATAGACACAACAGAGTGCAGAGCCAGTTTGTACCTCCCCCACATCCCAGGATAGAGGTCCTGTGTCTGCTTTACAGCTACATGCTAACCTGAACCTCTGCTATGGATTACCATCAGACATTTCATTTGGGCATCACCCAGGCAGGGATACTGGGTGCTAGAGAGCAGATAACAAAACTCTTTTCCCCCACCTTGCAACACTAAATAGACTGAGAAGTCATTTTTAAGAGGAAATTTGCTGTCCCCTGTGGGGAGCTCCAGGGTTGGGCAGTACTGAATGCAGGGGTTTCATAGAGGCTGCAGGACATTCAGGGGTCACCTGTCTCTCAGCCCTAACAGGACCATCCCCAGGGCCCCTGCACTGCAGCTCATGCTATCTGTGTTGATGATCCCAACAGCAGTTTCCAGACTGCATCACAGAGTACCATGGTACTTTTAACATTTGTCTCCAACCTAGAAGAGAATCCAGCCATTTGTTTAATTTTCTCTCATTTTGAGGTTTATGCTGTTTTGCTTGTTTTAAAGGCAAAAGAGTTTAGATATACCATGTGCTGGATAAAGAGCAGCACTCTGAATCACAAAGTGTCAACCATTGCTCTCTGTGATGGTCACTTTCTGGATATGATTATTAGACCATGTAAAGAGAACAAAGAGCTGCATGTAAGACCTCGCTGGGCTGCAAGGAGAGAAAGGTTTATTATAATCAGGGTCACAAAATTAACTGTCTTGGGAATAACATGAACTGCTGATTCCTTTCCGAAGGAATGCAACCTGATAGCTGATGTTATTACCAGAATACCTCTGCCTCTCTACTTGATCAAGGTCATAAGGAAGCCAGGGTTCTGACACCCTCACCTGATGAGACTTCATAACCACAGACTGTTGGTCACTAATCAGACATAACTGGTTATTAAGTCTAATTGCACAGATATAAAAATAAGAGACGTTATCAATCATCTTTGTCCAAAGAATGTCAGTGCCCTTATACCCAGAACAGAGTATAGGGAGCAGCTGAAATTTGGAAGATTCTGTAACATACACTTAAATAGCACCTTATTGCACATCAGAAAACATCAGAAAGCTAAGGTAGAGAAAGAGGGAAAATACCTTGTGCCCAGGTCATGCAATACATAACCCACAGAGCAGAAAGCTGTGCCAGACCTCTAGAGTCCGAGTCACCAAGTAGAATCAAGTGTATCCTCCTTCAGCCAACTCCCATACAACAGCTCCCAAGAATGGGCTTAACAGAAGCACAAAAGCTGGGAAAAGCAACAGTCAGCCAGCGAAGGCCGTGCCAGCACTCTGGGGAGTCTGTGTCCCTTCTGCAGGAGCACTTTGGAAGACAGCATCTGTTGGAAAAGAGCTTCAAAGGACCATCACTAGTGATGCTTCAGGGTGGGAGTCCTTCTGTTCAGGGCGACAAGTCCACAGAGGACTGGCTGACACAAGAGGGCCACAAGTCATCAGAGCACTTGGTTATGGTCACACCCAAGTCCCCAGACAAATGTCAAACCCCGACAAAGGACTGCCCTTGTCCCAAGCCTTCCTACACTGTTTTCTGACTATTTGACCCATAGCATTTCATTCAAACATTTTTATTCTTTTTTTTTTCAGATTTCTTTTTCTAGTTAAAGAAGTTATTTCATTTTCATTCAAGATCTAGGTCTCCAGACTGCCTACTGCTGGAATTTAATTCACTGCAAGGGCAGGAGGAAAATGTCCTGCACAGAAGAAATAGCAACTATTACTATGAAAATCTGATAGATAAAGGAAAGAAAGCAATAGCAACAGCACACTGCATAGGTGGGAAAAGCACTAAGTAGAGGGAGGCTGTGTGGGAGAGAGATTTGTCATGTGTTGCTCCAGTTGGCAAAGAGCTGCCATAGGCCTTTGGCTGGATATACCCCTGCTCTTCCCCAACACCATCATAACACAGGGCAGCAGCCAGAGAGGGGTGACAGCCCTAGCATCTCCCTGGGACATGGGTGTCAGGAATTCTGGGAGACACATGCATCAACTTAATTTTACATTATTTTCTCTATATATTTTGCTACAGTTTTGATGACAAAACCTGCACAGAGCATAAATATTCCCCAGTCTCATCCAATACCCAGTTTAGCTCCCCAGCAAGCCTGTTCTATGGCTATATAACAGTATCAATGAACACTGATTGATCAAGTCCTCCCATCTCTTTTTTCATTATGGAAGGGGAGATGTGCATCAAAAGTGATGTGCTAGGTGCACAGAGGGGGATGTCTTTTCCTCCCTCACCCCATCCAACCCACCAGAGTGAGCTAGGAGGGATGAAGATGAGGAAATAAGCTCAGGGACACATTCCTCAGGTGAGGCATTAGCTTTAGTAGTTGCTCAGCTGCTCTCACACAGGTCACAGGTTGCCTGAATGTCAGTTTACCTTGTAGACCTTGGAGAAGAAGCCGCTGCCTATCAGCTCGGTGTTGAAATTTTCCCAGAACTCCAGCTTCCTGACAGCTGTGCGCAGCCTCTGCCAGCGGTCCACATGGTAGTAGGTGTTGGATGACTCACCATAGTACTGCATAGGGCTGGAGGGCTCTGTTGCGATCGGCCCTGCCTCGCACATCACAGGGACAGCAGCAGCTAAAACACAGTTTATTTCACAGTAAGCCAACAGCGTCATTTGGACATCAAACAAATACCTTCACTAGAGAGCAGGTCTGAACAAAGTCTCAGGAACACAGGGAGAGGAGATGAGGCACTGAGATGATGCACCCTGCAGCACACTGTGCACTGGGAAGCAGCCATGGGCAGTGACTCCTTGATACGTCACCCTGGGCATAGGCTTTCCTTATGCAGGTTGTATTCAGACTTCTCTAGACTAGGATTTAAAGATGTCAGATTAACATATATTCACTTATACCTTCTAAAGGTTTACGATGGAGAGGATGCAGCACCTTAAAACACCATGATAGTGCAGCCTATGAAACGTCCAGGGGACTCAGTCTTACTCAGCCAGCTTATGCTGGGTTAAAAGCCATTGGGTATAAATTGGGCTTTTAGTACAGGTCATATGCCATATACTAATGCCAGATCCTTAGCCCAGAGCTCTAGACAGGGCTTAGCTACTATTGCAGACATAGGCTCATGAGTTGAGTGTGTTAGCTGGAAATAATTTTAAAAGGATCCTCACGTGGCAGGTGCTGACAGTTCCTTGTAATCCCTAAAGAATCACAGAACAAGGAAATGCTCCAGGAACCCTCCTCCTGTATCCTGAGTTTGACTCCAAGCCCCAAGTGCCTCTGCTAAATTGACTTCATTTTGTACTGCCCTTATTATCACGCTTCCCTCTTCAATCCCATCCCTCTGTTCTCCTTCCTACCTTTTATAGCACCAAACTCATGCTCATTTGAAGCTGTATGCCATCCATTCCCTTCTCTAGCATCACTTGCTTCTAGTTAATTCCAAAAATGCAGAGGCAAATTCAGTGGAAAATGAGCTTCTCACACCCTGAGAGAGGTGAATAAGGCACCTACTTCTGGATAACTGTAAACAATCGTTGGTACACTACAAAGCTGTCTGAGCACCTTCCACTCATAGCATGTGCTCAGATTCCCACGGGTCTGATAAGTTGATGACTGCCAGACTGTAACCAGATGAGACAATGGTCAACCAAAGGTAACTCTTCAATGCTTCCAGCTGAAGCAACAGCAAGCTCTGCCCTCCCTAAGTTTCCATCCTAGGTCTTGCACCAAGCAGGAAGCTGTATCAGCATCCCTTGATCTCATGGATTATTTCATGGCTACCTTGCTACTAAAGGGCAAGGAGAAATCTGCTCTGAGATGTGTATAAAATATACTCAAGAGCCACCTCATCCACCCACAGTCCAGCCAAGACCCAAAGAGAGAGATGCCAATCAGGGACAGATGTGGTGGCAGGCCTAAGAAGGGCTAATCAGGGCAGGATTTTAGGAAGAGCTACAGGCTGGGACATGGCCAGACAGGCAGACAGTACCAAGCAGGGCAAGGATCCCTTACACAAACAGCAGGCAAGCTCCAGGATAAGACTCAGGAAGCTGCAATGCTTCTGAAAGCAGACAGATTGCAAAGTTACCATCACAGACAGTCCTACTTAGACTGCAGGAACCCAGTCCCAGAAAAATCAGCATGACACATGGGCTTCTACCTGACTGCATGGCAAACACCTGCAGGACCAAAGTCCCAGCACTCCTCATGAACAGGGGTGCCCATGGCCATGAATCATTGAAGAGCACACAGATATGGCAGGGCACATGAAAGAGGCTACAGGGCCACAGCTTTACCCCTGCTCTGACCTAAGGACAAGCAAACAAGGAACAGTCCATGATGGGACACAGCTGCAGGGACCTGACTCGAGGGTTTTGCCTTGGGATGGATACTGCTCCTGACACCCACCTAGCACCCTCTGAAACACAGTTGTATCCTCCCAGGCACCCTCCACCCAGGTGCCCTCCCAGGCACCATGCACTGGCACAACGGAAGATGTTTGTGCAGAAAGGGACAAAAGTCACATCAGTCACACTCAGTGCTGCTAAAGACACTGATGGCATTAACTTCCCACAGGGATGATTCAGACAGATTTTGCAAAATTCTCTCTCTCTGGAGTGCAGAACAGTCCATCTTTGGCAGGCTTTGGCCACAGATAGAGCAAGACAAGGCACCAGCACAAACTGGTGGCAAGGTGCTGCAAAGGGTTTTTATTGCTCAAGATGTCACGGATGATGGTTGGGCAGCCACTAAATGAATGACAGATGCTCTCTATTAATGCCTCTTCCTTCCCAAAGGCAGAGAAGGGGAATAAGGGAAAGAGACTTATGGAATGGAAAAGAAAACCAAATCAGCTCTAATGAACATAATAATAAAATGTAATATATAAATATATATATATAAAGCCAGTATCAAACCAAACACCCTGATGGCAATCACTGTCACCACTAATGCTGTGGAGCAGGTACTGAGAAAGTCCCAGGCTGAACTCAAAGACAAATGGGAACCGGATTCAGGAGCTGGATTCAGGAACACAGGGATTGAGATCAAAGGCAGGACAAGACAGAATCTTCCTTAGTTGCCAGCCATTGAAGAAGACAGATTGACCATCATAAGCCCTCAACTTTATACCAGTTATGACATATATGGGATGGAATCCCTTGTTGGTCAGCTTGGGGGTCACCTGTCCTGGCTGCTTGTCCCCACAGGTGCCACCTCTTACATACTGCACCTTCAACATCACAGGTATCACAGGGTGTCAGGAAGGGTTGGAAGAGGCTTTGGAGATCTTCAAGTCCAACCACCCTGCCAGAGCAGGATCTAGCACAGTTTTTCCATAAGCTGTATACTTCTCTCTTCCTTGAAATCTCCTTCAGAAGCTCCCTGCTCATCCATGTGGGTCTCCTAGCATGCCTTCCTGATTTTTTTCTCAATGGAATATGGTGCTCAATGGAACATGGTGCACAAGATTTAGCAGAAACCTTGGTCTGCAGTGGAGCAAGTATAAGCAAGAGCCTTTCTGCACATCAATTTGTCAGTAATTGTAAGCATCAAGCATTATCACTGCTAAAAGTGAAGACTGTGAAAATCTGCCGTTAACTTCAGAAAGTGCAGTTACTTAAAAGAGACTGAGCTGGAAACAAGAAAGAAATAGTTCTGTTCTAACTCAAACCAGGACACAAGGCCATGATTTAGCATTCAGGACCTAAGAGCAGGAGGGCAAGCACAGGAGGTGCTGCGGCTCCCAAGCATGTAGTGCTTCATACTCAGTCAGCAAGACTTCCTGCACAACTGGACAGGACATAAGGAGACACTGACAGGGTCTGACAGATCCTGCTGATCCCAGCTGACAATTAAACATGGAGAAGCAATGTGAAGTCACTCAGCATCACCCTTAGCATTGGATCCATCTTTGAGCCTGCACTCTCAGGGTTTACCCACACCTGTCCCCAATCCTGAGACATAGGTTTTTCCTCGCCTGTTGTGTGGATGGCAAAGCAGTAATGCAGCAAGCCACAGCCTCACCCCAGAGAGCCAGTCACTCACTGGCAGAGCTATGGTGAGCACCCTCAGTTGCTGCTCTGGCCACCAGAGACACACTTACTCTGCAGGATCTCAAAACCTCTCCCTCCACTTTAACACCCCTCAGTAACCACAGAAAGAGGGGCAGAGCAACACACCCACCAGTGTCCCAATCCCTTGGATTCACCTTGGAGCCCCTCCTGCCTGCAGAGTGACCTGGACACAGGTCCCCTAAGGCAAGACAAGCTGCCTGGCACTGCCTCTTCCACAGGGAATGTTTTCCTTTTCAGAGGCTCTTCGGTTCAGTGCTTTTCCCATGTACCATCTCGTCTCACCATGACCTAGTTCGTCAATTGCCTCTTTGTCCAGTAAAGAATCCCCGCAGCATCCCCAGCATGCCTGGAATGGCCCCTCACATTATGCCACCTAGTGGGAGACAGGTCTTTATTTTCTTAAAAATTTGGCTGTTTGTCCCCTGATTACTGCTGACGCATAGGCTCAGAGAGAAAACAGCCTTCAAAAAGATTTATTTCAAGGCTTCCTAGGACCACGGAGGGAGGGGAAGAGTGTGGAAAAAGGACAGGGAGCAGGAACAGCAGTCTTGGGGGACAGCTCACAGCCCCAGGCAGCAGGGCTGGGTACATCCTTGAGTCAACAGCAAGATTTAGAGCACCCAAAGCCATTCTTTAGTCTGAAAAGGCAAAGAACTGGGGCTGCAACTCATACTTGCAGTGCTCCTTGCTCAGATTCAGGCCACAGAGGGGAGACCAGGCTTGGGACACAGGAGGTTTGTCCCCTTAAAAGCTGCCCTGACTGCAGGGAAAGGGGAGACAGAACCACATGGCAAACTGCCCACATCCCCAAGCCTTCAGTTGCACTTGCAGCAAGCAAGGAGCTCCCTCTGATGCAGCAGCCAACATGTACCTCCCTGTTCTCCAGGGTGGCATGAAGCACTGAGGAAGCAGCTCACAGGCAGCTGGGAAATGTTCGGATGCTGTGAACTGCCACTGCAGGGAACATGAAATTAGCAGTCTTTTTGAAAAGCAAACCCAGAGTGCTGTCTCCTTCTGGACTTTCCTAGTGCAGAAAGGCACTCAAGTGCTACAGGGGTGGGTTCAGCTTCCCAGAAAGGTTCACTGGAGCTGCCTGTGCTTGCTGCCAATCCCAGAGGCTCTGCAAGGCTCCAGCAGCTACAAGCACTGACAGAGAGGCTGTAAACCAGCCCTAGGCAAGTACACTGCAAGACCAGTAACACAGCCAAAAGTGCAGCTCCAGCAGTACCACCATGGCTGGCTCCACCACAGGAAGGGCCTGGGTGGAGTTGGGTTTATTCCTTCTGGTCAGCAGTGGAGCACTCATGCCTCCCAAGTAAGCCACCACCCACCTAGCAGACCAACTCTCACAAACCCTGCACAGCCAGACATGGCCCTGAGCATCTGCCCAGGCCCTGCTGCGAGGATCAAAACCCCAGGCTTCAAACCCCTCTTCTAGACAGCAAATTTTCCTTAAAAAAGGGAATAATACACTATTCTTGCCTCTGACCCATCACACAGCCAATCTGCCTTCCCTGCCACTGCTTCCAAGACTTTTCTTCCCATCATCAGAAAAGCAGAGCGCTTCTCCTCAGCCTCCTCTGCCAGTAAACCCCAGGGACATCCCTGGACCAGGAAACCCTGTGTCCAATGGCTGGAGTCTTGCCGTGGGGAGCAGTACATAAAAGCTGATCTATCTGATGCTTACTAACATGCCATGCATAAGCCTTCTGTGAGTGAAATCACTCTGTAAACAATTACCTTTGCCAGGACAGCAGGTGCCAGCACCAGGTGCCAGCTCTGGGGTGTGCAAGCAGGGGAACCCACCCTTCTGATGGAGAAAGGGTTGGCACTGAATGCACACACATGCAGGATTTGGTCTTGGGGGGGCATCAGGTACAGAAAGCTGTTTAGAAATGTGTAGGTGTTTATCCACATTTTTAAGTGTCTAGTACTAGGTTCTACCCGTTGTGTTGCTGATAACAGTTCTGACAGTAAGTTTTTACATCTCATCAATATATCAGTAAATCGCTTCAGTCCCCAAAGGGACTCAAAACTCCAGCTGAGTGGTTTTCTCCTATACCGCATGCTTGGGTGCACGGTCAAGGCTCCCAACAGCCCTCTCTGTCCCACCCAGACTGCGCTGGGCTCACAGAGAAGAATGAGTGCTCCTCCTGCTCCTCAGCTCCCAGCTGAAAACACAAAGCAAATCCAAATACCCACAGTAATATTAGATCATCTGTCTAAACCAAATGAACAGAACACTTCAGGAGAGTTACTCAGCATTTACCTCTGTCAGCAGAAATAAACCTTCTTCCATTCCTGATTTTTATAACAGACACCAGAAAACTTTCTTGTAGCATAATGAGAATGTATTAGGTCAAGCAAAACAAAAATGGATTTGTTGATCAGCACCATGTTGCTGATCCCTACAAAAATGTCATCGGTATTTTTAAGTTCTTGACCCACAAAAAAAGAAAAGTGCATTTTCTGAATGCACCCAGCCTGGGGACAGACCGAAGCTTCTGCTGCCCAGCAAGAGGATAGTTTTCCACAGATAAAACAGTGACATTCACAAGTGTGAGGATGTCAGACACAACCCTGCAGACAATAGCTCCCAGAACCAAGGGGACGAGTTGGTGCTGCCATGATGCACTTGCTACATGGGTTAGCAATTAGCTCTTTGTAGATATCCTCACACACATGAGAACATCTAGTCTAAGCTTGGCTATTTCCCTCAAGCCAGCCCAAATATAACTGATCTAAAAAGACTATTTTCTGTTGAAAAATAAAATAAAATACAATCAGGAAGGCAAATTTGCCTTTCAACAAAAAGGCAAATGAAAGTAAATTATGTGGCAGGGATAAGAGGATACCTGCATTTCATTTGAGCATGACCACATTTTTCATAAATTTAAATAAATAATTACAGCTTAGAAAGAAAAGCTTTAAAGAAGAGCTTTAAAAGCTTGGGGTAAATTACTATCAGGATAAATAATTTTTATTTTGCAAATCCAAGTGCTTATTATTCTGCTGTCTACAAGAACATCTGTGACCTGGATAAAATCCTGCCCTCCTAGGGATGGTACAATTCTCACAGGGCCAGGATCACACCCTGGATTGCAAGTCCAGCTTTGATTTAGCTGCTCTGATTTCAAATCTTTCACTTTCTTACGTTGCCAGGTAAGAAAGAAAGAAAAAATCAAAAAAATCTGGGAAATCTGCTTCCACGGGAGATCTAAACACAAAGGAGAGTAATGAGAGTACTGGTAGCTGAAGTACCCTTTAGCTGAGGGGAAAATGCCAAGTAATAGTGACAAAATCCAGCAAGTGGGGACTCAGATGATCCAAGATGACTGGCCACCATGTGACATAAATCACCTTCAAAATCTGAGATAGATAAAAGACTCCACACACGTTTTGCTGAGGGAGGCTCTAAGCACTGGAAAACCTGATCAGGATACAGTTTTCATCCCACCTAACTTATAAAAAAGACACATATTATTCCGAAAATAACCTAACCAAAAAGCATAGAGTTTCCAGGTGAAGTTCTACAGCTGATGCTGCCTACAAGAGGGAGACAAGCTCTTGAGATTTCCTGGCCCTAAAAATCAGTATTTCCCAAAAGCTTTCAAGTAAGAGTTTGTTTGTAACTTTAGCTTTAGTAATGAATATTTCTGAAGATAAAAGAAGTACTGGCTCCTCCAGCAATCAACTTGCCCCCTCCCCACAAGACAAGTCTAAAGGGGAATGAAGATGTAGACAGTCCCCTCCTCATTCAAGGAGCCCTGATCTCCAAGCTTCCTTGTGCCCACACCCAGTGAATTATGACCCACTTGAAATGGCTTTCACAAAACTGATGAAGACTGGTCAGGCCATAAAGACATTTAGGCAGCTAAAATGCAATTTGGCCTTAGCAGGGTTAAGAACACCTAAGTCAGGCAACTAAGTCTTCCAAGAACTTGAGTTTTCTGCACTAAGTTTTTGGCATGTTTAATCCAACCATCTATGAAGGTTTTTGTGTAGAGTCCTCCCTGTAATGCTCCTCATGCACAGAAAGTGCCACAGCACTGTCTGCCTGATGGGAAATTAGTGGGTGTTTTGAAGGAAGAGAAACAAGACAAGAACAAGTGAAAACACACTCTCCAGAGCTATAGAGCAGAGAAAGCTTTGAGTTGGCTTACCTTGCAAAACGGATGACAATCAACAAGGCACATGGATTCCTTTGAGATGGAAAGGTACAGAAAAGAGTAGGGTAAAAAAAATAATCATAACAGCTCATCAGTCACGAGCCTAATCCCACACATTTACTGTCTATCTCTGCTCCCTTTGCTAGACTCTTCATGCACTTTCTGTGATTGTTATTCTAATTCTGAAGACTTATGGTACAAGACCCCTAACTGATGTCATATGGCACTTATTTCATAAGCATATATAAACTTCATTTTTCCCTGATATTTAATTGATGATATACAAATGAAAAAGTAGAGCAGGGCATGTGGGCGTTTAAAAGGAAGCTCAGTGTGCGGGAACTGTCAAGTGTGGGGGCACTGTCAAACTTCTGACATGTCTAGAACATCCCCAGCACACCCTCCCCACCACCCCATCAAGAAAAATGCATTAGGATGAGAAAAGATACTGTGACCTTACTGCTGAAATGTTTGATGCGTCATCTGATAGCAATTATCGTAACTGGCTTCCTGTTATAGCCCAGAGATGAGGGATGGAGGCCATGCAGGAACTGGGAAGGAACATGGGGACTGTACTGTCAAGCAGCCCATGAAAGGCTAGAGTCCTTGCAAATCCAAATGTGCTTCACAGTAGGTGAAAGCCATGCCCTTTATCTTTGGGGTTTTCAACCAAAACTCCAAAGATATATCTCAAATCTAAACCACTCTGTGTTGTTCCCAGAAGCCGACAGATTATTTTTAGCTCAGGGTTTGTTCTTGGTGCAGACGTCCAGGTCCTAAGCTAGAAAAAGGGTCAAGCTGTCTGCCACAGACTGCTTGCTGGCAGATCATCCAACAGTGTATGAGCCTCTGCTTCCATCTCTCCTCAAATGACAAAAGGCAGTAACAGCACTTGGCTAGTTTTGCATGATATTCTGATAGCACGGAAAAGCCCATCTGCAACAACGAGCATCCGTCCTCATCAGGGAGAAGACAGTTTTCTGTCCCCCAGGCCCTCTCCCGCATGTCTTGCTTGGTCCCCTGAAGCATTTTTACTCAAGAGCACGTAACAGCGAGGCAGCGGCAAGGGGCAGCTCTGTGCCTGGGAGCCAGACTGAGGCGAGCAGGGGGTGCCCGAGGCAAAGCAGCGAGACCCTCCCGGAGCCGTCGGTTGCGAGGCCGTGAGGCTGACGGGGACGGGACGTCACCGCGACAACGGCGGGAGCTGGAAACGTGGCGACACCGGAAGCTGCACTCAGCGCGCGCACANCCAGTGAGGATGCAGTTGATGGGCAACCCACACCCGAGATCCATCTACCATCAGAAAGTCCAAACCGCATGTATCAAAACCACACCCACGAGGAAAAAAAAAAAAAAANCCCCTGTCAGCCGGAAGCAGGCGTCTGGGTGGGGGGAGGGAATGGAGGCAAGTTCATTGTGGCAACAGGCGAACTCTCTCCTAATCCCCTCACCCCTTCAGTGCCACTGAAGAACAGATACGAGGCCCTGGCTGAGAAAGGCCAGTCCAGTGAGGATGCAGTTGATGGGCAACCCACACCCGAGATCCATCTACCATCAGAAAGTCCAAACCGCATGTATCAAAACCACAC
>VWZY01012092.1:44461-69874 GCA_013399075.1 Chloroceryle aenea
TCTGTTCTGGGCTCCCCAGTTCAAGAGGGACAGGGAAATAGGGACAGGGAAATACTAGAGAGAGTCCAGTGGAGGCTGCAAAGATGCTGAAGGGACTGAAACACCTCTCTGATGAGGGTAGACCGGCTGGAAAGGAAAAACTTCACTGTGAGAGTGACAGAGCTTGGAACAGGCTGCCCATAGAGGTTGTGGAGTCTTCTTCTCTGGAGGCTTTCGAGACCTGCCTGGATCTGTTCCTGTGTGGCCTGCCCTGGGTGATCCTGCTCTGGCAGGGGGGTTGGACTCTATCTCCAGAGGTCCCTTCCAACCCCTACCATTCTGTGATTCGCTTTTCCTATCCATAAGGACACACTGGGCTGGAGATGGCCACGTGCTGTACTGCAGGTGCACCAGCAGTTCACCACAGCAATAAAACCTGGCACAAGCAGTGCTTTATGTGTGCAGCAATCCATTGCAGTGGTACATGGTCTTTGCCAGATGATTCTGAGTAATGAAAAAGCTCCCCACACAAGCTCTCACCCCACATGGTAAGCATTTTTCCTCCTAAACCTGGTCAGTTCTTTTCAGACCACTGGACATCACTCAGTTCCTGCCAGCTCTTATAAAACCCATGAAAAAGCACTGCACAGAAACAGTACCAAATCCCCTGAAAGCACTTCTGTCATGGTTTGATCCCACCCAGCCAGCAACAACTCACCATGCAGCCACCCACTCCTACCCACCTCCAGATGGGGAGGAGAAAACACAACAAAAGGCTTGAGGGCCGAAACAAAGGACAAAGAGAGCACGGTCACCGATGGTCACAGGCAAAAGACAAATTCAACTTACAGAAATTAAATCAATTAGGTTTAAACAAAACCACCACCAATCCACTCCAGAATCAGAGCAGAGCAGTTAGAAATACAACTGGATCTTAAATACACCTTCCCCTTATCCCTCCCTTCTTCCTGGACCCAGGTCTGCTACCTCCTCCCATCAGTGGCACAGCAGGGCAGGAAATGGGGACTGCAGTCAGTCCAAGTCCATTCCATGTTGTTTCTGCTGCTCCTTCCTCCTCAGGGGGAAAACCTCACAGTCCTAACCCTGTGGCAACACGGAGTCCCTCCCACAGGAGACAGTTTTCCACATAACTCTCCAGCTAGTTTAGGTCTCTTTTGCAGACTGAAGCCCTCCCAGTGCTNTGCTCCAGCATTGGCTTCTCTCAGAGTCACAGCCTTCTTCGGGAGCAGTACCCTGCTCTAGCATGGGATCCTCCATGGGCTGCAGACAGGATTATTTTCAATTGTTGATCTCTAAGGGCTTCAAGGGCTCAGCCTGTCACCTCACCATGGGCCAAAGGGAAATGGCTGCTCCAGCATGCCTTCCCCACTCCTTCCTCGCTGACCTCAGTGCCCCCATGTTGTCTCTCCCTCTCAAGTCCTACTCCTCTCCCAAACAAAAGAACTCCAGAACCAAAAGAACTAGCCTAACAGTTTTTGCCCCTCTTAAATATGTTATCGCAGAGGCACTGACTGGGTTGGCCTTGACCAGAGGAAGTTTTGAATTGGAGCTTCTCAAAGATTCCACAGGAGCCACCCCTGTAGCCCCCTCCCCTGCTACCAAAACCCTCATCAGACACAAGCCCAACACAGCTTCATTTTGGGGATGCTCAGAGGGCATTAACTGGGCATTGCACTTTAAGACCCAGATGGGAAGCAACGTGATTTCACACATGAAAAGCCAACAGAAAATTGCTGGAAGAGACATAACTGCCCCAGCACCATTACAGAGGGGACACGGTGGACCTGAGACCAATGCTCCATCCATATCTCCATCCCTCACAGACAAGGGGTTGAGTTAGCTAAGTTAAGAGAGCTAATGAAGACCACCTCTTGTTGGTTGCTGTATCTTCAGACTCCCAGTGAATCATGGGAAGAATAGCTCAGTGGATCCTTATGGATCCTCCAACGCAGTGGTGCTGGCTGCTGTTGGGGAGAGAGACAGCCTGGAAGGACCACAACACGCTGCACTTCTGAGGTTGTTCCAAGGGAAAGCACTAACTGTGATAAACTGAAATAAACATTTTTACGTCTTTGAAATCTGTAGGTGGGCAGACACAAGTCACCACTGTGACCATGCTGCCTCACAAGCAAAGTGCAGCACAGAAAAATCCTATAGAAGTGACACAGCCCAGTGAATAAGGGGCTGACTCAGAACACTGGCTGCAGCCCCAGCTAGCATCTCCTTGGCATCATCTTTGTTCCTCCTTCCTCTTCTTGGCTTTTCTCAGCCCCTCAGGACAGTGACAGGCTCTTAACCCACACAGAGCTTGTAAAATGGGGCAAGTGCTACCAGAGCTAGAGGCTTATGAGGAACAGCTGCCTCAGAAACAACCATTTCCCACCATTTCTCCCTCTTGTCATGGCCCCAAGCACAGTGGAAAGTCTGGCCTGGAACCCCCTGGGCACAAGGATCCTGTACCTGGGCTAGGGATGAAGGCCACAGTACTGCCTCAACTAAAAGCATCCTGCCTGGCTGCCTCCCTGTCCTGCCACACAGGGGCTGTGCTAGCCACTGTCACGTGCCTGCTCTGACACAGTCTGACTGCTTTAATTAGACATCGTTTCAGCTGAAAGCCATTTTTGCAGGGTTTGTTCTCAGCCAGTTAAGTCCCTGATGTGCCTTACCACCAGCAGCACGACTTCCAGTGCTGGCTCACAGTTGAAAGGACAGGCAGGGTGGACCTGCCCTTCCCTTTGCATGCAGAACTGATGCTGGGCAAGCGCACTCATCTACTGTGGTGTTAGTTCAGAGCAAAGGGGGACACAGCTCTGAAGCTGAGCATGTGCACATTTCCTAGCCTCCTTCACAGTCAGGGCAAGGCAGCCTCTGACAAAGCTGGATTAGTGCAGAGCTAGCACAGCCCAGCTGCCAAGTCTTTCCAGAGCTTCATCTCCTCCTGATCAATGCAAAATCACCATGTGCCAGGGTAGTGCACACACACACACACACCAGCATCTGACAAATGGCTCTTTGCTGATAGTCAGCATCAAGCTGGAGAGGAAGACAGGGACAGTCCTGTGAGACACACTGCTGCCCTGTTTCCACAAGAAAGCCACACTTTGCATCATTCTGCAGCTAAGACGGGAAGTGGAAAGCCACAGATGAGGTGCAGAGCATCTATGTCTCCATGGCTGGACCAGGGGCTTTTAAACCAGCTGCAGCCAGCCAGGGAAGGAGCATCTGCTGTCCCCCTTCTCTGACTCCAAATGGCCTTATGGCCCTACATGCACTTAGAAATCATCACTTCCCACCACCTCTGGGACACAGCAATGCAGGATGGAGGGTAGCACATTTTCCAGAGACCTCAGGAACTTGAACAGTTTAAGGAAAAGCAAATCTATCCCTGGCTCATCAGTCCTGAAAAGCACTCATTCATCACCTGCCTGTCCATGGGCAGGGACTCCTCCCACTAGAACAGGTTGCTCAAGGACCCATCCAACCTGGCCTTGGAACACATTCAGTGATGGAGCATCCACAGCTTCTCTAGGCAACCGTTCCAGTGTCTTACCACCCTCACAGTGAAAAATTTCTTCCTAATTTCTCACCTAAATCTTCCCTCTTCCAGCTGGAAGCCACTATCCCTTGTTCTATCACTGCAAGCCCTTGTAGAAAGTCCGTCCCCAGCTCCCCAGAGCCTTCTCCAGGCTGAACAGACCAACTTTCTCAGCCTATCCTTGTAGGAGAGGTGCTCCAGCCTTCTGATCAACTTTGTAGCCCTCCTCACTCTTCTTGTGTTGGGGACTCCAGAACTGAATGAAGTACTCCAGGTGGGGTCTCACAAGAACAGAGTAGAGGGGCAGAATCACCTCCCTCAACCTGCTAGCCATGTTTTTTTGGATATGGCCCAGAATACAGTTGGGGCTTTCTGGGCTGCACTCACACACTGCTGGCTCGTGTTGAGGTTTTCATCAACCAGCACCCTGAAGTCTTTCTCCTCAGGACTGCTCTCAGTCCATTCTCTGCCCAGACTGTATTTATATATTTATGACCCCAACCCAGATGCAGGACCTTGCACTTGGCCTTGTTAAACTTCATGAAGTTGGCCTGTGCCCACCTCCCAAGTCTTTCCAGGTCCCTCTGGATGGATCCCCTCCCTCCAGCATGTTAACTGCACCACCCAGCTTGGTGTCATCTGCAAACTTGCTGAGGGCACCTCAATCCCACTGTCCATATTGCCAACAAAGACGATAAAGAGCACTGGTCTCAGTATCAATCCCTAAGGAATGCCAGTCATCACTAGTCTCCACTTGGACATCAAGCCATTGACTGCAATTCTTTGAGTGTGACCATCCAGACAATTCCTTATCCATCCCTGGTCCATCCATCAAATGCATGTCTCTCCAATTTAGAGACCAGGATGTCTTGTGGGAGACACTGCACAAGTCCAGGTAGATTACATCAGTTGCTCTTCTCTTATCCACCAACACCGTGACTCCATTGTAAAAGGCCACCAGATGCAAGTACAATTTGCCCTTGGCAAAGCCATGTCAGTTTCCACCAATCACCTCAAGATGGGCCACATCCCATGCCCTGCCCGCAGTGCTGAGGACACCACAGAAGGATACCCCAGGATGTGGGATCAGTCTTCCTTGGGAAGTGCTTGTCTTTCTCCAGTGACTATTAAAACCTCCAAGGACACCAGCTTGGACCAGGCACCCTACTTTCAGAGAACTAAAACTGGCAAGAGGTGACCCTGGTCCCCAAAACCCTTGAGTCTCCAGGCCTTAGTTTGCCCTTCTGCTGACAGCAACCATTTGGACAGAGAGGAACAGCAGCTGAGAGACACCTGAGGAAAACAACTTGATAATTAAAACAAGGCAAAATCAGTATTTAATTTAAGGGCCACTCCCATTCTGGCAGAAGACAGTCCCCTGGCTGAGGAAGCACAACCTGCTGCTGCTGCCAGTGCATCCAATGTATGCACCAGTTATACACAGGCAGCATCAGCATGCAGGGAAAGCCAGAGAGCAGTGGCAATACTTTTTTATCTCAGGCTCACACCAATGAACAACCCACCAGGTCTGGTCACAACAGAGGTACATTAAACAGCCTCACTGTGTATCCCTCCCTTGTTCCACCATTACAGCTTCCCACCATTGCCCCAGTGCCCTTCCCTGCTCAGCAGTGCCGGACTCTGTTTTCCAAGCTTTCTGAGATCTAAGGCAAAACAAAGCATCATCTTTCTGTTAAGAAGGAATCATTCATACTATTCCCTTCTTAAAGAGACCAATTTACTCCTCTCCACATTTGCACATCATAGTTCCAGGAAAAGGATAAGTGAAATTGCTGCTGAGAAGAGAGAGGAAAGCTGTCCCCAGCCTCCTCAACAGTGGGAACAGCCCATGGGATGGGGACCCTTTGAGGCACTATCCAGATAATTCACAGCCTAATACTGCATTCCGCAGTATTTTCCCCATGCCTCATTTCCCCGTTTGCACAAGGTGGAGAAGAGCCCAAGCCCTCACACCACCATATTCACACAAGAACCTTTGCAGAAGTGCCACCTTAGAGCCACACCTGTGCTGGGCAAGGCAGCACAAGTGGAGGGGGACGAGGCGGGGAGGGGCGTGAGACAGACAAGCAAGAGGCATTTTGGCAGAAGATCTGAATCCAGCAGACAGCCTGGTAAACCTTGTTGGTTCTGAGGGGTCAATTTGGGAGAAATTCTGCCCCTTGTAAGCTTAGAAGTCCCCAGTACATGATTGCCCTGACGTATCTTCCACTCTCCAGCCAAAACAGAACTGTAGTAACTATCCAGCAGATAAAGCTGAAATCCAGTTAGAGTATCTCAGACAGTATTTTTCCAGCAGCCCCATCAACTCCAGCTGGCTTGTCTCCAGCGCTGGACCTATGCTATGGTCTTCAGCAGTTAAAAGATTGATATTTCCAGGCAGCTTAAAACAAATTAATGAAAGAGCAAATTTTCTCAACCTTTCATAGATAAGGGTCAGAAAACTTCTTTTCTACTTCTTAGTTCTCTTCCTGTAAAAAGTGAGAGCAAAAACATTTCAACAGGTTTATGAGAGACTGCTGTGCTGTGAAGCTTTCTCGATCTTTGAAAAAACACATTTTCAGACCAGCTTTCATTCATGCAGCTCATGTACAAAAAAAAATGCTACACAGACAAAGTTGAGAGGTGACGGATCTTCTTAAATTAACCAGTACTGAAGAGGGCTTGTTTCAGACAGCCCATTTCTCAGTCTCTGCCACCCAAATGGGTAATGGAGTAAACACGGGAGATGGGGGCAAACAGACCCATCTCAGCATGGCAGGTGAGTGCTTTCTCAGGTGTTCGGCATCTCCACAGCACTTCTGGTTATCACGTCCTGTCTGTGGCCCTCACCCTGGCCCCCTGCAACTGGGCTAAGTGGATACAGGGAAGATGTCAAGGATGTGTCTTGCAAGACGCAAGTGCTTTCCAGAGAAGCAAAAGAGGGCAAGCTCAAATCCTGCTGTCAGGTCAGGGCACCTTGGGGCAGAACCCCAGGCTGAGTTTGCCTCAAGCATCCAGGACTGCTCTTCTGTAATATCCTGCTCTCCCCTCTCTCCACTTTGAGCCTTCCTCTTGCCACTGCCTGTTATATGGAATCCACCACTGGCTTATTAAAAACTGTGTGACTTGTGAGAAGTTAAACTTCAGCTGGCTGACAAGCTACCCAGCTCTCCTGCATGCCTCAGAAAGTCAGGTTACCCCTACTAGGGAAATCAATCAATTATTTACCCCAGTTTCAACCCATTTGTTCATGTAGTGATATATAAAAAAGCAGTATTTGCACAACAACATGTTATAAGGAGCTTCTCGAGGCAAGCAAGCTAGCTGCCAAGAGCTCTGCACCCAACCAGCTAATACTGGGGGCACTGAATGCAGTAAAGTCTCCAGAGAAAAAGGTTTCCCCTGGCAGCTCCCAAAGGGCCAAGGAATGAGAAATTTTTACCCGAGAGGAGCATTTTCTTATCAATGTAGCATAGCAAAGTGAGCCCCTAAGGCAATCCCAGCTCCCTACAGATGTCATCTCATTCACTATTGCAAAGCTGGAAGATTTGACTATTGCTAACAGATGGAAAAACTAAAGCTAAAACAATAAAGGCCAAGTGATGAGCTGGTGTCAAGGTGGGGATGTCAAGTCTGAGCTGTGAGGGATGAGAAAGGCCCTTTGCTCTCCAGGCTTCCACTTGTAGATCAGCACAGAAACTCTGAATGCACGTTCTTCTTCCATGAATCTGCCTAATTAAGCTTTGAAACAATGTAAATTTTTTGTCCCAAAACATACTTTGGCCAGAAGTTGCATAGCTCGGTAGCATGGCCCACTTCATGGGGAGAAAGAACCAGATCTGCTGAGACTGAATGCCAGCCCAGGCTGCACCTCTGCCAGCACTGCCCACCATGGTGGGCTCTTCACATCCCCCAACATTGCTGCAGAGCCATTAATACTGCTCTGGCAGAGCAGCAGTGTGGCGAGCAGACTCCCCAGACAGAAGGCTCATGTCCACAGTGGGTTTGTACACCATGATTTGCTCACTGTCCACTTCCACACCAAGGAGGGAGAGCAGCAGCAAAGACTCCCAGCAGCAACTGGGCCGTTGAGGAGTAGGAACCTGGTAAGACTCAGTTCGTACAGCTCACCTCTCCCAGGACTTCAAGGCCCATTCCCACCACACACATTCCCACTCCAGGGGCCTCCACAACCCTGCAGTAGTATGAAGCTGAACCACGGTACAAGCACTTTATCTAATTTCATCTGTCACTGAGGACACAGGAGGAGCACAGCACCAGCCAATCACTTGATAAAGAGCAGCAACACAACACTTCATTTTCAGTGGCAAGAGATGTACACCTCTGGCCTTAAGCACTCACACTGAGGATCAGATGGAGCCAAAGCATTTGCCATCAATGTTCAAAGTTGAAAGTTACCTCAGAAAGTGTGCTCCAAGTCAAAACACCATGGCCTTACTTTACGTAAAGCCAGGCTGCTGCTTTGCACAAAGTTTTCATTGCAAAATCTGCCTTTAGGGAAGATTATGCAAGACTTCATTTGACAGTAGGAATGACCCTGAAGCATTTCTTTTAAAGGCTCTGATGTTTTTCAACTCAGACTTCCAGGCTTCCAGTCCCCAGCAGAAGAAAACCATCTTCTGTGCTCACAAGGCAGACAAGCAGCAGCTTTGCCATAGAGGGCAAAGCAGGGAGGTGGCAGAAAAATCACAACTTCAGCCATAAATGGCCTTCCCCACTTATGCCCCATGCTCTCCAGGTAACTCCTGTGCCACTTCACAGGTGCAGGTACATTTGGGTGCAGCCTGAAGATACCAAACATACTCCTGAAAGCTTTGCCAACTGGTGTAGAAAAGTGCCTTGGTTACAAGAGGACCTCCAGTGTCAGCCCATGAGCTTAGATATAGCTTTGGGATCCTCTGAAACATCGCTAGAAGTCACCAGATATGACAATCACAAGGCTAATAATTTAAAGAGAAAATAACAACAGTGTATCAACAGCAAGTGGGGACTGCTGAGGGATTTACTGTACAAGAAGGACTTTGCCTGGTGGACCTGCACAACAGAGATGCTGGGAACACAGCTGCATCTCACCCCACACAGCCTCCCTATCTGGTGCAAGTACTGACATTCCTTCAAGAACACCATTCCAGGTGGAGTAACATTCAATGGGAAAAGGACAAGCAAATACGTGCCTGGTATCCTGAGTGACTCGGATATGACTTCTGCCTGTGGAAGGACCGTGGGCCAGGCAAGGGCCATCCGGCGAGGTCCATGCAGGACCCTGCAGGACTCCCAGTGCTGCCCACTCTTCCCCACACTGATGGGCCATACTGACATCCTAGCTTTGCAGCCTGGTGCATCCCTCAGCCTCACTACTTGGGTCCAGCTCAGTTTTCTATTGTTTTTCTGTTCAAGGACGGGAGAACTGTAACTCTTGCCCTGTGATTTACAACCATCCATGTGCAGGTAGCTCCACTTTGAACACTTCAGCTCCAGCAGGCATCTGTTTGGCCCTTGCAGGTTGCTGGCATGTTGTGATGGACTGTGCACAGTAAGAACAATCCTTTCACTACTCAGTGCTGGCTTTTTACCATTTGCTTACACCACAGCTTTACCTACACTTTGCATGCAGGTTTCACAAAGCCTCCAACTCAGTTTTCCTTGTTGTCTGAGTGTTGATTTTTTTTAAAAAAAAAAAGAATAGGATACTTTGGGGATTGAAGCTGAAGGCAGGATAATGCAGCTTGAGCATGCTCTCTCTTGGGTACTGTTTCTGCACTGAAATTGCTGAACTTGGCAGTGAAATGAAGACACAAACCTGAAACTGCTGCACCACAGATGTGGGAGAATCCTGCCTAAGCCGCCCTGAGCCACAGCAAGACCCTGCTCCTAAGGGTGCTCTCTGACAGATCTAGACCCTCCTCCTAAGGGTGCTCTCTGGCAGATCTAGGTCTTCAAGTGAGGTGCACTAAGTGCGGGGAAGAAAGACATTCTCTGTAAAGCAGGACCTGGGCTGAAAACACATCTCCTCTTCAGCAAACTGATCTGAGCCAGCACATACATTCACAGTATGTGCAAGCAGCATCAAAGGCAAAACTACTTGCTTGGACATAGGAAAGGGTGACACAGTGCAACTGCCTCGGAACTCCACACCAAGCACAAACTCTATTCCACCCTCCCTTCCCTTAGGATCTACTTTTTTCTTGCAGTCTTCAAAAAAGCCAAACCAAAACATACAAAAAACCAAAGCAAACCAACCAACCAACCAACCAAAACCCAAAACAACAACAAAACCAAACAAAAAAATCCAAACAAACAAACACAAAAAAATACCAACAACAAACAAACAACAAACACAAACCTAGAGCCCTTCTCCAGATTAAGACTAGAAACGGTGCTAGAGGCACTGGTCTCCATGAACCACCAAGCAGGTCCTGGGGGCAGCAGCTGGGGGAAAACATCTTGGGCTTTGCTCAGGACCAGCCCATGTCAGGAGAACCGCCCTGTTCCAAAGCTGCTCTTTCACATCCTTACTCTCAAAACAGCTCTCCCCTGTTCTCTATCCACTCTGCAGCCGCTCCTGTCAGGCGGCTTTAAGACAAAGTGCAGAACAGGCTCTCGGGGCTAGAAGCGAGAGCCTGCTCTCGTCGCTATCCCTTGAAAGAGGGAGAAGAAAAGCCGGCAGGGCTTATTAGTTAAACAGTGTCGCCCTGCAGCTCGTTGGAGCCCTCTGCGAACGGCAGGGTCTCGGTGTGGGTACCAAGCGGTTCGCATCGTCTCCGGAACCTGCCCGGGACAGGGGGGACCGCGGGCGGTGGCTGCGGGCGGAGCCTCCCCGGACCGGCTCTCCACGCCAGGGCTCCGCTCCTNAGCACACCTATGGCAACACATTCAGGCAGCAACTCTGCTCTGATGGAGGCTTGCAACACCTTTCTCCACCCCTGCTTTCAGTCACTTTAGGATTATCAAAGACCCTGGGAGGTCGTCAAGGATGTTCTTTTCTGCCTGCTTGCTGTCACTGAAGTAATTAAATGAAGGTCAAAGAGTGTACCTGGAGATGCTGAGCAGTCAGTTAAGCCTCTCATCTGAAGCCCAACCCAGGACATCCGGTTCTGGGCATTCCCAAACCAGCCAGCAGCCATACCTTCCCGTGGAGAACTTGTGGGGTGATGACTGCTTGTCCCAAATGCTGGAGATCTCTGCAGGTGGATGTTGAAAGATCATTGACACACCACAGGAGTGACAGTCACAGCTGGGATTTGGTCCCAAAACACCTGCCTTAAGAGTGGCCCCTGGCAGGTGAAAAAGGGCCTAGCAGGAAAGATCCAGCATATGGAAATCCCTCTGTTGAGGAGGGATGGGAGGCCATGTTCATTTCAGTGAATGTCTTACTCTTGGGACAGCCACTGTGACCCTGGGTAAGGGAGCCCCGGGACCCCCAGTTGGGCCTGCAGACCAAGGCAACAAAGAGAGGAACAGAGATAGACTTGAAGTGGTTCTAAGCAGCTGCCTTTTTCACCCCCAAACTCGAAGAAACTCCAAAGCATAGCCTGACGTCATTCTGTACGCCATCCAATGCAGTGTCAGGTATTTGTTCCCTTTATGGTCCTTGGCAGGTATCTTCAAGAAAAGATTTGTGCAATCACACTGCCTCGAGTAGTTTGTCCTACCTGGAGAATTTTGCAGCTTACTTGTCATTTCAGCCACATTTGACAGAAGGGTCAAGACCTCAGAGGTGCTTGGTTTTGTGGAAACAGACAGCATGTGTGGAAGTGAGACCCTGTTTGCGCTCCTAGTACAGGAGGTGCTGCAGCCTTTAGCAGACATTTGTGAATTCACACCCCAGAGCAACTGCCTCAAGGTCAATCAGTGGACTCTGAGCCTTTGGCATCCCTGAGCCTTACTCAGCAATGGACTGTGCCCCCTACAAAACATAGCAGCCAAGTAGCACTGAATCCATCCCACACAGCCCAACCACACCCCGCACACAACTGGATTTGGAGGCATCTTTTGCAGGGTAAATTTGGAGCATTAAACACCTGCCAGAAGTGCATGGACTGCTCAAGGTAAGAAAAGCCCATGGTGGAGGGTCAGAGCCCCTCACCAGCACTCTCACTGACAGGTTCCCCAGGCTGCACAGCAGCCAGGAGGTCCCTCTGGTTCGTGCCCACTGCTACCTGCAATGCGGAGTTGCAGGTCCCAGCAGCCATCTGCCACTAAGCGCCACTGGCAGATCTGGTGCACCCCAGAGCACTGGTAACGGCATCTCCTGAGGCTGTGGTGTCCAGAGCTGTGCCACCCCTGCACAGTGCTGCTCCAGACGACAGAGGTGGCTGATGGAGCTAACCTCACATCCTGCCATGCTCTGTAAGGAACAGTCCCTGTCTCTGCCACAGCAGCTTGCACTGCTGCAGCAGCACAGCCACACCACTTCTCAGCTGACTGCCTCGTGAAGGTCTTGGTGCCACCAAACCTGACCTCCTAAAGACTCTTATCAGGAGGCTGGTAACACCACTTCATACAGTGCATGCACACTCTGCTTTGTCAAAACTTCACATGAATTGACATTAGCACTTGGTCACTTGGCTGGCATAAACTTCATGGGGCTTCCAGCATCTGAGGTTCAGCACTGCACTGCACTGCTCCCAGCTTCCTGTGCTCCTCAAGAACATGTTTCTTTCTATGTCCGGTGCTGCTGTGCTGAGCTCAGGCTGAAAGCAGCAGCTAGCACAGCCCTGGGAACATCCACCCTGTGCTTTACAAGCACAGGAGCAGCAAAAGACGTCAAACCTTTCCTCTGACAACCACAAGGCCAAAAAGAGATTAGGGTAAGCAGTGTGTGCAAGGAGGCCTTCTCCCAGCCAGACACTGCAGCCTTCTGTATCACGCTCTCTGTGGAAAGAGAGACCTTCCACCCTAGGATTTTCCTGGGCTACACCATTTCTGCAGTCCAGAAGAAATCCAGCTGCCACTTGAAGGCACAGCTGTACCTTCCCCCTGCTTCAGCTACCCCTGTCCTCCACCCTGTGCCACCAGCCAATGGTCTTGGGAGCCAGACCTGTAGACCAATCCACGGGAAAATTAATTCAACAGAAGGAAAGGGAAACCATTTTTCAACTGGCTCAGCTCCTCATCCCACTCTTTACCGAACAGCACAAACCCATGCCTGGGAGGGTCCGTGACGAGCACATGACAGAGGAGGGCATGCCCTGTCTCCCAGCTCCAGCCTAAGCATAGACAAGAGAGAGGAGCCAGGCAGCTTTGGTCTTGCTGCCATTACAGGGCCAGCTTCCCACCTCCACTCCTTTTTTTGGCCTTTGCAGTACACAAGCCAATGCCCAATGCTCCATTTTTTGAATCCTTGAGTGCCTTCTCCTTTATTTTTCTCCACTTGCTCCACATGTTGAAGCAAGGAAAAGGATGCAGTGTCCAAACACAACTTATTCTCTCAACAAGATTGCTCCAAGTCTCAATGCTGTTCCACGCTGTCACAGCAAGCAGCCCGAGGAGCACATGGGAAAGGGGAGCCGGACTGCTCTGCCAGGAGCCTACAGGCCAAAGGGTCAGCTCGTCTGCACACTCATTTGGCCAGCATGCAAAGCAAACACTGGAAGCCCTCAGTCGCAGCCGTGGCTCACCAGGAAGCTGAGTGTCCACACATGGAGCCAAACCCCACCTCTGCTCCAGCCATACTGCTGCTGCCTCACAGAGGCCCCAAGCTGCACAGTGCTGCAGGCCTGCTGGGGAGACCTCTGAGCATGCTGTGGGCACTGCCTGAGCCTAAATGTGCTCCAGGAATTTTGTCAAAGATGTGCACAGATTCTGCTTCCTCCAAAGAGGGAAACCAAAGTTACACAACTATTAGGTGCAAGGCTGGTTTAAACTGGCAACATGCTTAAACCCAATTTCTATTTTCAATACATTCAAAAGTCCCCTTTCCATCCTACCAGTGAAGATCAAGGGACCTTGACACCAGCCGTTCTTTAGCGGACAGACAACAGAAACCGATCCCTGGAAAGGCGGTGCGATGCCATGGGTTACTAGAGCAAGATGTGCTTCCCTGTTCAGATGGGACAAGTGTCCAATCTCTCCATTTTCACAGAACAGGGACTTAGAATCAGTTAACCTGGGGCAGACGTCATTTTAAATTAATAGACAAAATACAAATGCAGCTATCTAGAAATACAGGACTGCACTGCTTGGGTCCAGAGGTTACTCCAAACACCTCCTGCTCTTTTATCCCACCGAGGCCAAGGACCTGACCACGGGAGATTGGAAGGAGCTTGTCTACCTGGAGCTGCCCAGGGTTGACATTCCAAAAGCACCACTAGAGAAGGACTTGCCTTCTCAGTTTAATATCTTTGGATGAGTTTAGTATTACTGACAGACAAGAGACAAACTAGACTATTTCTTTCTCTTTTCAGATCTTGGAAAGCCTCTGCTTTTTGTCACATCCACCAGCAAGTGTTTTCATTTGTGAAGATACTATGAGCCTTTTAAAAGGCATTATTTTATTAGGATCCATTTACAGAAAAGACTTTGATAGAAAGCCTCTTCCCCACTCAGGAAAAATATCTTTGCCTGTGTCACCTCATGGATCTCCCTAACTTCTTCATAAAGTATGGCAGTAAGTATAAATCCTTCTTGCCTTAAAGCCCTGGATTGCACACCTCATGGGCATTACTTGAAGCCTAACTCTCCAAAGTTCTTTGGAACAGAATTTACATAAGTAGCAGTCTAAAAATATCTTCATCCCGTGAGTGCAGCACAGCCTGCACCCTGAGCCCACACAGGACCCACTCCAAGGACCTGTTCCAGCCTCTCCTCTCCACTGCAAAACCAAACAATTTCCTGCTAATCTGTTTAGTTTTCTTTGCATCAGTTCACATTTTAAACTAACACATTTGAAGACCATCCAATGGTTTATGAAGAGTCTCTTACATTACAGCTTCTCCTCTCTGGGAAGCTGGGGAAGAAAGTTGCTTTAGCCTCATCCTTTGCAGAAATAAACTCGCTCAGGAGCAAGCTGAAAACAGCCTTAAAAACAACAGCACCCCATACCTAGGGATTTCAAGGTCTTAATGACATATTATTGAAAGCACAAACCTGGGAGTGCAACAAATTAATTAAAAATGACATAATTGAAATACTGCTCAGAAGTCAGAGCTCTGAGTGTATTTTAATTCTGTTAAATTCATAAAGAAAGCATAATACTCTAAATCCTAACGCACTAAAACCCACTTGGTTTCAATCGACAGACCAGTCTATGAGGGATACATCTTATGCAATTTTCAGACAATGAAGTCAGCAGGATCTCTGTACCTCCTCAGGTGGAAACACAAGTACAAAATAAGCCCTAGAGAAGCCCTGGCCAGAGCTACTCACACATCCTCTGAGCCTGGTGCTGGTCTTTCATCACACCAAGACAGGCTAGATCTGACTTCCTCCTGGTTTTGTTATCTTGTGACTGGCCAAACTGCCCCGATCTCCCATGCTGTGGCTGCAGACAGCAACAGTAGATATGAAAATGCTGCTTCAGCAAATTCCCACCCATGACCACATCCTTTAAATCTCCCAGTAACAGCTCCTTTGGTCTTCAGTATGCCAAACCCCTTCCTCTGTAAAATATAAACTTCTACAGCACTCACAGACATTCTGTAAAGTGTCTGCAACACTTGGAATAAGCTGGCAAGGCACTGACCCTATGGGATAAAAACTCGGTCCTTTTTTCCATGTTTATACAGCACTGAGCATAACAAGACCATAGGTACTGCTAAGTTTCCTTACTGCCATCGTAGCAGGTTAAGCCCTGCCCACTTTGCAATGCAACTTCCTCCATTCCCGTTTTCTTTCAGGGCCACCTGCACTTTGACATATTTGCTGGGACCTCCCTCTAGAAACAAAGTCTTAAGAGAAATCACCCATTAAATTATTTCATGCTGCTCCCAACTTACTCTCAGAGCAGCATAAGCTCCCTTTCTTCCCAGTATGCCAAACCACAGGGTTGCTAGTGTATCACCACCATGGGGATGCACTCAGCCCCTCATGCATTGACATCATCGTGCCAAGGGTGAGGGGCATCCTCCAGGCCTCCTCTGGTGCTCACTCAGCTGCCACTCATCACCGGAGAGGTGTCACCAGGCCAACAAACCCCACTTTGGATCCTCACCCTTATTTCCTCCTATGTCACATTCCCACTTCTACCTCCACCAGGTACTGAGCCGAGCTGCCATGGTCCCTGCGTGCTGGCTGTGCTGGGCTGGGCTTTCACCCCACCTGGAGCTCTCCCTTCTCACGCAGACACATCACAGAGGGGAACGGAGGTGCCACCACTTGTCCTTGCCAAAGGCAGCACCAACCTAGCACCAGGAGCCAAACGCTGCAGAGGTCTGAAGAGCAGGAGCCAGCAGCAAGCCAGGAGCAGACACTCCACCCCCACCCAAACAGCTCGCCTAGATGCGCGGAACGGTGGGGTGGCCGCGCACCAGCACCGAGCCTCGCTGCCTTCCACCCTCCTCACGCCCGTGGCAGGCTCCCGGCAGCAAGCCGCGAAGNCGTTACTGGGGCTGGGCTGGGCCGTACTGGGTGGCCGAGAGAGTTGCCGGTTTTCCCTGCTCTGACGGTCCCTCCTACAGCTGCCCGGTCTGTGTCGGGGTCCGGCCTGGAGGAGCGGTTCTTCCAGCAGGTGCGAGACCACTTCAGCTTCGAGACCTGGGGCAACGAGACCTTCCCGCAGCGGTACCTGGTCTCAGGTACGTCCCTCAGCTGTGGTCGAGCTGCTCCCAGCCCCACCAGGGACTCGTGGTGACTCAGGGCTGACTTTTCTCTGTCAAAGCTTTAACAGCATCTAGCCCCTCGTGAGATGCTTCTTCCCTGCAGTTTTTGTTTCTGGCCACGGGAACTGGTCTGGCCCGAGCAGACTGGGAGTAGCAGCTGCATTAGGCTGGCACCGGGGCTGGCTCTGGGCATGGGTGTATTCAGATGGCCACAGCACCCTTAAAAGTGCACCTCAGTGCTCTGAATGCATCTGGAAAAATAATAGTGACCTCAATGTGCACTGTATACCCATCATTCTTCTGATCAAAGACAACTCCTCTTGGGTCAGTGTTTTGTATTACCTTGCTGCTTTCTAGACCACTTAAGCCATGCTGAACCGTGAGGTCTTGCAGCAAAGAGTTGGCATTGTCTGCCTTTCCAGCCAAATAGTGACTTATCTTCTGTGCAACAGATGGTAAGAGAGAGGAGGCTTTCTAAACAGTGTGTGACTAAAAAGACAGGTATTTTAATAACCAGTGTCACATGCTTTTCAATTCTGCTTGCTTGGAGGAATCCAGTAGAGATTTGCAGGGAGTGAACAAAGGTGAAGCGGGGAATAGTACCAGCCCAGCACACTGCCAGCCTGGTCCCTGTCTGCTGTTGCCTTACAGACTGCCTGCATCTGGGTTTTCTTCACATCACCTAGAACTCTCAATATCTGCACCCACTCATCATGCTTCACCCAGTGGGAGTCCATGGATCTGTTCAGCTCAAAGACAGAACACCAGTGAATTTTGATAGCACACCCAAGGCTGAAATTTCACTAATTAAGTGGCCCTTTTTGAATAGAACTTTGGGATCACCTGGTTTAAAGTATTCATTAATTCTATTTGTTTTCTTTCTGTAGTATTAAGATTTATCTGTGTGTCCTGTGCAGAGCTGAATAGTATTTGTGAGGAACAAAACATTATGTTTCTGCTGATTTTCAAATAGTTTCTTACTCAAAATTCCCATGAGTAGTTCCTTTCTCCTATACTCATTCTTGTGCAATATGAGACTCTTAAGATTGTCAGCGAGAACCTGGAGATTATTATTTCACAACCAGGCATCAGACTGTCCTTAAGTCAGCTGACAGTTCCCCAGCATTTCAGTCTAAAAATAGATACCTTTTTAAGCAATCCATCTGGTATGGTTTTGGCTCCTGTGAATGGTTATTTACTCCAAGAGCCACAAAGTGTGCCAGAAGAAGAGCCAGAGTAAAGATATCATTTCTGTTTCTTACCTGACACCCAAATCAAATGCAACACAGAAAGAGAACCAGGCTCTTTGTTAACAAAGAGCAGCAGTTTTGCTAATGAAAGGTTTCAAAGCCATTTCCAAGCCAAATCCTGCCTTGGCAAGCCTGTTTTGAGAATACCAAGAATTAAATTCAGTCCTTTTTATTAATGGAAACAGTCTTGTGTGATGTGCTGCAGCACACGTCTGTAGGACACCACTGTTGGAGGGTCCCTCTGGGTGATGTGACAATGTGTTGAAATCAGCACTTAGATGATGGTCTGAGATCTGTTGTTGAAGATATCTATTATCACTCTTAATTCCTGTGCAATTGAAGACTAAGCTAAAATCAAATGTTTGTTAATGTCAGCAGTCATTAAAGCTGTTTGTTAGATAAGCAAGTAGTGACATTGTGGAGCAGCTTGGCCTGCCAATCTCAGTTTGCCTTCAGTTATAAACCGATGAGAGGATAAGCACATCATCTTCATGTATCATTGCGTATGTATGATGCATCCCTTGAGAGAGAGATATGTGTGTGTTACACATGTTACATGTGTGTGCCATGTATCAGCATAGCAGCAGCAGCATATCCTGGGCTGCACCCCCAGGAGGGTGAGGGGGAGGATCCTGCCCCTCTGCTCCCAGGGCTCTGGGGAGACCCCCCTGCAGTCCTGGGGCAGCTCTGGAGCCCTCAGCACAGCAGAGACAGGGACCTGGTGGAGTGGGGCCAGAGGAGCCCCAGCAATGCTGGGAGGGCTGGAACCCCTCTGCTGGGAGGCCAGGCTGGGAGAGCTGGGCGGGTTCAACCTGGAGAAGAGAAGGCCCCAGGGAGACCTTTCAGTACTTAAAGAGGCCTGTCAGAAAGATGGGGACAGACTTTATACTGGGGCCTCTAGTGACAGGACATGGGGCCATGGTATTGAACTGAAAGAGGGTGGATTTGGGTTGGACATAAGGAAGAAAATTTTTATTAGGGTGGTGAGATACTGGACTAGGTTGCCCACAGAAGCTGTAGATGTCCCATCCCTGGAAGTGTTCACAGTAGGCTGGACAGGGCTTTGAACAACCTAGTTCAGTTAGAGATGTCCATTCCAACTCAAACTATTCTGATACGTGATTTTACAGCTTGACTCTACACTGTACATCACAGCAGGAGCAGCAGAAAGATGCAGACAATTCCCTAATGTCTATTTTGTGGGGAAAATGATCTGTGCAACAATTTGGGGATGAAAAGGGTATATAAATGGGAAATAACTCTTTTGGGGGGCAGCCATTTCCAAGCACCCTGCAGAATTGAGATTTTAGGGATTTTCAGGCAGACATGGAAGTTCTAGGCTCCAGACCAGTCCTCATCTCATGGAAGCTCTTATCCCTGCTCAAATGGATTTCTGTAGCCTGGCTTTTCTAACATCTTTATGCCCCAGCTCAGGTCTTGGGATTCAGCCTGTGCATGAAGTTCTTCCTTGTTAAGCTTCTGCCCATACTCACCAAAAGTAGAGTCATACGGTTTCGAGTTTTGTTTTTGTTGTGGTTTCTCTTGGTTTTGTTTTGTTTTTAATTTGATTCTGGTAATTGTCTCACTCAGCAAAGTTCTGGAGGAAAGGATTTGGACCCATCTTTTTCTATACTGGCAATGAAGGTGACATCTGGACTTTTGCTCAGAACTCTGACTTCATATTTGAGCTAGCAGAGGAACAGGAAGCACTTGTGATTTTTGCTGAGCACGTAAGTATTTTAGCCATAATACATACTTCAAAGTCTTGTTCTTTTCAGTATTACAGAACTCGCCTTTCTGCAGGACTAGAAAAATACCTCTTGCCATAAAGCTGAAGTACACTTGATGTAAGCTTTCTCCTCATGGTAGCAGCTCTTCTGCATGGTTAAGTAATAACCATGGCTTCTGAATCTTTTTTACTGTGCCTACCAGCATAGAGACTACTGCCTGAGTAAAACCTATGCATTTGCTTTAGACTAGTGCTTTGGTAAATAGTTTCCCCAGGCCCTGTTCTCCACACTAGACCAAAGAGTTATTTTGTTTGAATAATGTTTAATCTTGCTAGCCTGCAAAGTCCCAAGACAACCTTTCCCACGCCACTCTATTGAATCTACTATTTCACAACTTATGCATGATTACCCTCTTCCTTTTTCCAGTTGGGGATTTCAGGAGAGACGTGTGCTGAGGGCTCACCTGGCACCCGCTGAAGTAGCTCATCCATCCTCTACAGGATACAACCTGAAGATCTCTGTTTATCAAACACAGGAGACAAGGCACTTCCTCAGTTATGCACAAGCTAGAGGACACCAAGTGCTCTGTTACCATTTCCCATTTGTGTGCGCCATTCTTTAGTTAAAACCAGTTCTATGATGACACCAACATTTCCACAGTGTATCTCTTTCCTTTCAGAGGTACTATGGGAAGTCTCTTCCATTTGGACTTGAGTCAACACAGCTGAAGAAGACACGTCTCCTTACTGTGGAACAAGCCCTTGCGGACTATGCAGTGCTAATTACGGAGCTTAAGCAGCAGTACGGTGCTGCAGACTGTCCTGTCATTGCATTTGGAGGCAGGTAAAGGTTACGTGGACTCCTTCCCTTCTCTCTGTCCTTTCACAGTCATGCTGTTCTTGTAGATCTATTTGGCTCTCAAGCACATTGCAAAGGCAGAGCTTTAAGCTCTCCGACAGAGAGCAGATACGCCCATGCTGGAGCTCCCAAGAACACATCATCCCATCAAGAAGTAGTTTTGATTTGTGATTGCTTTGGAGAAACTGGAGACTGGATCTTTCTAGACATATTCAATGTATGAGTCAGGCAGAACTGCAGAAAATGGGAAATTCCTCCTGCAGGATAAGAACATTTTACACTGGAAATACAGAAAAATAATATATGGTAAAATATTCTTTCCAGAGGCCAACCAGCTTTTTATTAAACACAGCCTCTTCAACAGCATCCAGGCATTTTCATTGTAGGCTGTTTTATTCTGCTCTGCAGCCTGCTTGCTTGGTTGCTCCTGGCTTCCTAGCAGAAGTCCTTCCCCACAGTGCTTGCTCTGTTGCAGCGCAGGGATGTGTTGATGCAATGTCATCTCCTGAATGGCTCCCCATGCTTATAGCAGAGGGATGCTTCCCTTTAAAAGGCTTCCACCAAGTACAGGCCTTCTAATTCAGCTGCAGGAACCTAACTGATCCCATACCAAGACGGAGAAGAAGAACTCTGACTCATTTTGGAGTTTTAGAAGGCCAGCATTCTTTATTGCAGTGCCGGCTGCACAGGGGATCATTCCACCCCATGTGCACACTGTATGGGATTCTGCATGCTATATTGATACACAAAATTAGCCAAATTAGTAAATCATCAAACCCACCCCCCTTATAGTGATTGGTTAGTAATTTACATACTAACCTTTAATACAGAACTAACATACTAACATTTAATACAGAACTAACATACTAACATTTAATACAGAATATTGATGTCATTATACTTCCACTACTGCACTTGCTTTAAGGGCCCAATCCACCCTGGGCCAGGGTCTTTTTGACCTCTGAGCATGAATTTTAGTATTGTAATGAAGGTAGTTCAGCTAACGTTTACACGAGCCTTTGGTTCTCCTGCCAAGTTGGCAGTTTACAACTGATAAAGGCCTAAAGGCTCTGGGATGTTCCTGCTAAAAGTTAACAATTAGGAACGTAGCTCATTAAAAATGGCCATATAAGGCATAATGGAATTATTTTCTTAGCAATTATTGTCACAGGCCCTGAGCATCAGCTGCTGCCTTACAGGGATGTTGTGCAATCAGCCTGTAATTTTGCTCCTTATTTTCAAGGTCCTGCTTGAGCAATTGTCTCTAGCACACACTCTTCAATAATCTTAGTTCCCTTTTTATGTGGCTTGTGACAGTCACTGTATATCAAGACTATTCACTAACTGTTGTGTTAGAGCAGGCATCAAGCTAACAAGCTTTTGACGTGACAGCTGTCATTAAGCTTCCAGCTAACTGTGGTGACTGGAGTGTTGATCTCAGGGGCATTCATACTGTGATTGTCAGGCCAGTAGCCACTGTAAAAAGGGCCGGGAACTGTCCTGGGGTGGGAAGTGGGACAGATTCAGCAAAACCTGCTTGTTGAGCTACAACTCTGTGAGTGTAAATCAGTCTGCAGCAGCCCTGAAAGCACTCAACATATGTGAAGAATACTAAAATACAGCAGTGCTGGAGCAGCACAGTGTTTCCTGTGGGAGGAGAAAAAAACCCTCTTTAGTTGCTTATAACTTTGCAGAACTTTAACCTGAAGCTAGTCATGGCAGGTTTCGGCTAATAATGCCCTTTTCCAAGGCCAGGGTTAGAGAAATGCACATGCGGTGATATGGGAGTGGACTGCAGCCACTTCAGGTGGGGGAGGAGGGAGACTTGAGTACCTGTAAGCTTGGAGTCAGATCAGGTGTTACTTGCATCTTGGGGATGTCATTTTCCACCCCTCCGCGTAACTCCACAAACACCAGCATATGAATACCGTGTCACTTGGGTATATCTAGCAACCCTTGATATATCTGCAGATTGGGGACCAAGTATTGAAGCTGGCAGGGTGGATTTGAGTGTTATTGTGGTATTTGTTAATGTCTCCCCTTCCTGTATCTGTGCTGATCATCTATGCAGCTGGTTTTGAGGGTGCCCAGAGAGAGTACTCTCCACTTCTCAGCACTAGGGAGGGCTGCTTATTCTGTAAGGGACACCCTTTGCTAAGACCCGAACTAGTCTTTATAATCCTATATGCAAAATGTGTCTCCTTCCCCCACGGAACAGTGAGAGCTTCACACGAGCAACGCTTGGTTCTGTGCTGAAGCTGAAGGACATACACAACAAGGTGCAGAGTTAAATATTGAGGCAGGATTTACATTTGGCTACAGAAGCAAATTGGGCTGCTGTGTTCCCACTGAAGTTGATGTGTTTGGGGAAAGGAAGGTAAGAACACACTGTGTGCAGCTTGTGGACCATACTGAATCTTTATACAGGAGGATGGCATCTACTGGATATCCATAAGTTTCTTGTTGCCTTGGGTTAGGTGAGCCTGTACTTTTGAATTACTATGTTACAAGCTGTCTGTTAAATGACATAACCTTTTTGTTACATCTCCTTTTCCGTGTGTGTGGTGTTTTAACTCTTGTGGCAGCTATGGAGGAATGCTGAGTGCTTACATGAGGATGAAATACCCAAACATTGTGGCTGGAGCATTAGCTGCCAGTGCTCCTCTGTTGTCTGTGGCTGGCCTTGGAGACCCCACCCAGTTCTTCAGAGATGTAACAGCAGTAAGTAGCATCTCTTTTCAGGAGCATTATTTTCTTCTTTTAAGAAGGTTGGATTTTTTTCCTTTTTCATGTGTTTAAACAGACATTTTTCTTTACAGCATCTGTGCTGGCGAGGGAATGCAATTAAATGGCAACCCACAAGGAAGAGCAGCAGCTGCAGATGTGATGGCTGAGCATTGCCTTACCTGTGGCAGCTCAGAGGCCAAAGGTGCTGCTCTGATGAGCAGCACAACTCAGTTCCTTTAGTACCTTTAGTACCACCAGGGATTCATCTTCCCATTTCTACTGACTTGACCATAATACAGCCTGAAAATTTTCCTTTATGCCTGGCTGAATCCCCTTTGGATAATTTATTATTCAAATCCTCCCCCGAAATGCTGTATTTTGTGTTGGTGTCAGTGATTCATAGCAGCTCCTTAGTCCTAAAATGGTTTCATTTCAACGAAGAGCTTCATTTCATTAACTAAAAATACCTAAGGAGTCCTGGGTTCACTTAAAACCAAAATTTAAATATGGCTTTCACCTTTTGAAGACTTGGGACCCATCGAAAGGTGATTAGAGCCAACTTACATTTAGTTTATGAAGACAGAAATGTACTACCTGGTAGTACTAAAATCTTGTGATGGTGTCTGTTTTGCCTCTTTTCTGGCATGAATTTGTAGATCTAGGTGATGCAGATGGCTTTGCATGAACTACTCATGTATGAAATTCATAGAATCATAGAATCATAAAGGTTGGAATGGACCTTAAAGATCATCAAATCCAGCCTTCTGCCCAACACCTCTGTGACCACTAGACCGCGTCCCGAGGCACCACATCCACACGTTTTTTGAACATCTCCAGGAATGGTGACTCCACCACTTCCCTGGGCAGCCTGTTCCAATGCTTAACTACTCTTTCAGTAAAGAAATTCTTCCTAATACCTGATCTGAACTTCCCCTGGCACAACTTGTGTCCATCTCCTCTTGTCCTGTCATTAGTTACTTGGGAGAAGAGGCCAACACTGGCCTCACTACAGCCTCCTTTCAGGTAAGTGTAGAGATCTCAGCCTCTTCTTAAGGCTCCTCATAACACATGTTCTCCAGACCCCTCACCAGCTTTGTTGCCCTTCTCGGGACCTGCTCCAGCACCTCAATGTCTGTCTTATCCTGTGGTGCCCAAAACTGAACCCAGTGCTCAAGCTGCGGCCTCACCAGTGCTGAGTACTGGGGAATGATCACCACCCTGCTCCTGCTGGCCACACTGTTCCTGATCCAGGCCAGGATGCCATTGGCCTTCTTAGCCACCTGGGCACACTGCTGGCTCCTGTTCAGCCACTGTCAGCCAACACCTCCAGGTCCTTTTCTGCCAGGCAGCTTTACAGCCACTCCTCCCCCGGCCTGGAGTGCTGCCTGGGGTTATTGCAGGATCCAACATTTGGCCTTGTTCAACCTCACAGAACTGGCCTTATCCCATTAGTCCAACCTGTCCAGGTCTCTCTGTAGAGCCTACCCTCAAGCAGATCAGCACTCCCACCCTATTTGGTGTCATCTGCAAACTTTCTGAGGGTGCTCTTACATTTATGAAACCCTTATTCGAATGCAGAGATTTACAGAACAGATAGCATTGGCAGTAAAGTGTAAAGAAGAGACTACCACATGAAAATAACCACAGTAGCATGTGAAACTCTTAACTGTATAAGAGAATAAAAGACATACTGTCTTAAAATTATACATGTTAAAATAATAATAATTAAAAAATACACTTAATCATCTAGCAGGCCATGCAGTCGGGATTCTTCCCTACTTGAAGGTAATTCCTTCTCAGCTGAACAGGGCTTCTGAGAGCTTTGTCTTGCTTCAGCTGTGAGTATGCTGTGAGTCATTAAACACCCTTGAAATTAGGGCTTTGATCTTTTAATGTGAAAAAACTTTCCAGTTAATTTTCAACTACATTCTCTCTGCAGCAGTAAGCCAGCCTCTGGGCTGAGATTCTAAGCAAGCACTTTGTGTTGTTTTCAAAGCAATTCCCTCCACCTTCAGTTTGTTTGCAGAAAAGCAATCTGTCCATCTGAAATCTGAATTCGATTGCTTTTCTTGGTGAGAAAACATCCTTGAGAGCTGTTAATACTAATGAAAACACATACCTTTAATGCATCATTACGGGAGCTCTCTCTTCCCACAGGTCAGAGTGCATTGTCTCAAAGCAGCTTTCTCTGTGACTTTGTACTGAGCTTTTCCAGCTCACTTTATAAGCCTCCAGCTCACAGGGGAAGTGAACAAAGGGCAGAAAGTTGATTTTGCATATGACATTTGCATAAGAGTAGGTTATACATGCACCTGCCCTGCCTGCAGCTGGGCTTCTGCCCCTGTGTGAATACTGCACATAGAGCCACACATGTGCTTCCCAAAAGGTTCTGGCTGCACGGGCTCTTCAGGCTGTCAGTTTAGGTCAGAGTACACATCTGAATTAGGTGTGATTTGAAAGAGTAGAACTGGCAGCCTGGAGGGGGAACAGCTTTCCTTGGAATGGCTGTAACACAGCAATCTTAAGTCATTTCA
>VWZY01012094.1:0-72461 GCA_013399075.1 Chloroceryle aenea
CTCACAACGGGTTGATGTCCTGCCGTGAGTCAGGCAACTGCCCCTAAACTCCCGGAGAGGGCAAGGTGTTGATGGGAGTGTCCTGGGCAGCTGCTACCCATGATTTGTTAACAGCCCGTGAGCAATGACACAGGGAGTAGAGAATGCACAGTTTGTGCTTCTAGCCACATAACGATAAACTGGTCCTGGCCCCTCTAACTATGACACTTGGCCATCTATATTGATAGATGACTTCGTCAGGACCCTGACCTGACAGAAAAATAGGACCTTCTCTGGGGTAATTGAAGCAGACATTTATATTTAATGTGATTCTATTGGAGAAGACTTTCAAACTGGTATTTTGAAATGACATCTTTAGCTGCCTTTTTTTTTCCCAGAAGCTATTTATTAAATTTAGTTCTAAGAGCATTTTTGATACAGCAAATGGTACTTAAATCTTTATGGGAAAGTGAGGGATGGTTTCTTCTGGGCTTTACTCCTGATCAGATGTTTTCTGGCACTAGCGATGGAGCAATTTACAGCGAAATTGTGATTCCTATAGTGAAGAGCTTGGCTTGCTGCTCCTTTCATCTCTTAAAGGCTCATCGGTTACAACTACTGTAGCTACTGCTGGTTTGGGAAACAGATTTTATATTTTACTGAGCCAACAGGAGGGAAAAACATTTTATCCATGCCGAAAAGAAAACCTGCCGGCTGGTATCCTGAGACTGGAAGCTTACCTCTCGCCTGTCAAACCTGTCAACGTGTAACATGAGTTGTCAAAATAGGTGATGAATGACCAGATGGTAAAGCTCTCTTGCTTGCTTCCCTTGAAACTGTGTAGTCTGTAAACATGTCTCCTTTACTTGCTGATCTCTTTGCTACTGTGAAATGCATCAGCAGGGTTATGGGCTAAGGCAGTGATGCACAGTGGTGTGAGCCTGGGCTAGCAGTGCAGAAACACTTCTTCCAGGTGGGAAAATGTAACTCCAGCTATTGCCCAGAGTAGTGCAAGTAATATACAATAGTGCTATGAAAGGAAGGAAAGCAGAGCCTGGAATCAGAATTTGGCTTCACATCAGAGTACATAGCAAGACATGATACAGTTGAGGAGTGTGATTCATATATTTCTTGTTGTTCCATCCTGGAGCACCTATGCTTTGCTAAAAAAGATCTCATATCCAAGTATAAACCAAGGGGAAAAAATAGTTCAGTTAATCAGTAGATTTTAAGATGCAAATAATCAAGATACACGGAGTTAAAGTGAAAATGAATTCACGATGCTAATTTTGTTTTCCGTGCTTGTTTCATAATAAAACAAGTTCATTTTTTGTCTGATTTCACTGACAGAATCACTGCAATAAGCCCTTCTAATGCCTGTATCAGTACTGCACTCGGGGTAGGGCTACAACTCCTTTTTTCCATGTGCCTTCAAAATATGAGCAGCTTCAACTTCTATTTTTAACTCTCCTAAGTGAAATGAGATTAAACATGAAGCAGTAGTCTGCGGCAGCAAGTAATTTTCCCAGAATGATTGTAGAAACCTGATAAACACAGTTCTCATTTATTTCATTGTAAGAGAACAGAGAAGCAGGAAAAAAAGGCTGACCACGTGGTGTCTTAAGGGAACAACAGGTCATGTCACCAATTCCGGGACTGTCACTGTGTCTGTCTGTCTCTTTTCCTGCTTTTACTCCCTCCCTTGAACTTTTTTTTTTTTGTATTTACTATCTGGTGTTTATTCTGTCCTATCAGAATTTCTCTCTGCCTTTTATTTTCCTCTCTGTCTTTAGCAATACTGCATTAAATGGCTTCCATCTGTGGACAGTTCTTATTTCTGAATCCACCTCCTTCAGGAGGACTGAAGAAGAAATCATTTTAGACTGAAAAATGTAACTTGCAAAGATTTAAATGTTGTCCAAGAAGACAACTTGTTTCTGCTAAAGCATTGTTCAGGGAGCAGGTTTGTGTGCACATTCAGTTTGAAAAAGGCTGAACCTGTCAAACTTGTGTGTAACATGGCTGTGTGTTTAAGAGCTACTAGAAATGTGACATTTCTTTGCCTCCACCTCAATTGTCAAAATGCCTTCTAAACCATAGCAAAGAATGTGACTTACCTAGGGAGGAAACTCAGCAAAGCTGGGTTTAGTTGTTGGTTTTTTTTTTCTGTAATTTAGTTGAGTACAGGGCAGGATGGACAATTTATAATTTGAATTTTAAAATATTTTTATCCTCTTATTTGACCCTTGTAGTTGCAAGTATATCACTATTAATAGAATATTTCCTTTTTTGGTTCCATTTTATCTCCCTCTAGCCTGTCCAACACCTATCTTGTGCTCTCTGAGAAACACTTCCCATTGCCTTCCTTTTCTTGTACATCTCTTCCTCTTTCTATTTTAAATAATTTAAGTAGTTTGGAAACAATTATTCAGGAAGGGAGGGGTGGTGCTTTTTTATGTTTACTGCTTAAAATCCAAGCTCTTAGTATCTGTCAATAATCTGTGTATGCAGACATCATTTAGAGAGCTAGCTATGAGTAATGAACATTATGAGTGGGTGGGCTTGTTTTGTATGGGTTCTTTTTAATTTTTTTTCTAATTCTTTAAGTGGTATAAAGCTTGGACAGAGTCTTTAAGTAGGTCCAGACAGAGTGATCCCCATGATTTTCAGTTGTCCTTGAGCTAAAGATGTGTTTTAGGATGGGGCTGGAGTGGGGGAGCCACTTCTTTGAGCTCAGCAGAGCAGGTTTGCAGGAAGCACGATCTGACCACAGGAGCATGGCTCAGGTTGTGGTTCATCTGGTGGCTGCCTATTTTAATCAACCTTTGTTGTCAAATGAGGCTTTATACCGCAGAGAAATGACACCTCCTGCAAATAAAGTCAGTGGTTTTCTTATGGAATTATGATTTCAAGCTGGTCATTTCTAGCAGACACACAGCAGAGGGAGGCTGGAGAAAAAAAGCATCGTGGTCACTTCACGTGCTTTTAAAAGCTAACACTGAGATCTCTTTTGCATTCAATTGTAGGCTAGGCCAAAAATAGCTAAATATCTACTCCCCTGTTATTGAACTTCATGTTCAAATGAAAAAGTAATTTTAGCAGAGAACTTTGGGTTTGGTGAGCTTGCATGCAAAAAAATTACCATAGGGGTTTGGGGCAGTTCTGCTTGGTGGAAACCTTGGGAGAAAGCAGAGGAGTTGGTCAAGAAGCATGGAACCAACCCCTTGAGAAGAGTTTTATCTTCCATGTGCACATTTGGCAAGTCTGGGTGGAATCAAGCTTAATAAGATTAGAAATGCAGGAAGGATGTAATTTTGCCTGAAACTTCATCATGCACACACATTTTTCCCCATCTGCAATGGCAGTTAAGCAATTTTTTTTTGTCACTGTGTTGCAAGTCCATCCAAGAAGAAAGCTTGATGACAGTCAGAATAACTCTGAAATATCTAAGTCTACTGAATGTCCATTGACCTGGCCAGTGTCTCCGTAGCAATGAATCAAGAGGCTTTACAGGCTGGAATAAGAAGTGGTTGTTGCAGAAGATCTATTACACACTAGGAAAAAAACCCCAAACCTACAGGTTTTTAAACAATTTAATATATTATTATCCTCTTAATGATTCACAGTTAGCTCGTTGCTATTGGCAAATGGTTTCATTTCACATGTAATAACTGTGTATAAGAGTTCAATAAGAGCAAAGTAAAATAATACTGGGACGTAGTATAGAATTGGAATAAAATAAATCTTTGTGATCTCCCATGGATTAAATGAAGATTTAAAGATTAGTTAACTTTCTGCTTTGATGTAGAAATACAAAATGTCTTGTTAAGGTCACTTCTGAATTCTGATTAAAAAAAAATGTGTGGGGTGTGGATGCCTTTAGCTTTGGGGTTTTCTCTGAAAGATGGATCACCATTTTCAAGTGCAGACACACAGGCTGTTGCATCCAATTTTGTCTTAATTCCAATTCTCAGGAGAGCTCTTGGACTCTAATATAAACAGTGTTTTGTGAGGCACAACTTACCAACTAGTTGAAAATCTCTCCTGTCTCTAGAAACGTGGGAAAGTCTACTAGACTGACATCCAGAGAACATCTATGGGAACAGTTCATTTATTACAGGACTGGATATCTCAGCAGCCCTTGGGAGAAAATATGGTTAGTACATACTTATGAAGGAGGACCCAGAAACCACAGAGTTGCAGAGATGTTCTCAAATTCCTCCTGTCTGAGGCTGCTATTTGCAGACGAAGATGCTGAGCTGAGTTTGACAAATAACTGTGTCACTGGGACCTACAAGTGCTGTTACACCCAAAGAATATGAGAGCTGCTTCTGTTCCCCTCGTGCTCTCCCAGGGCTGCCTTTTGTTTTAGACAAGGAGAAGGAAACTACACACCCAAAATGTGCATGCAGCAGCCACCCCCTATTTGCTCCAAATCTGGTAAAGGTTTTCTTCAAAGCATAGGTGAAAGAAATGCATCGTATCCTGATGTTATCAAGAGTTGGCTTGGTGACCAAAGGTGTTATGGCTGGGCAGGGTCCCTTGGCAAGTTCCTCCCGTCGGCAGTTGATCCCCACCCTCCTCTGGGCATGTGCTCCAGAGGGCTGAGAAACAGTTTCAGATGCTGGATTTCTAAGAGCATCTGAATTACAAGGGTTGTGATAGAGGAATAGCCTCTCAGCCTCACCTCCCAAAAACCTGAAGAGTCTAGTTCTTTGCTATAGTGCATGGCACTGAATTGTTTGTTTCTCTGAGCTTGTCATTTCTTTGTGCTACAGGCTGTCAGCAGCCTGCAGTTTTGAAGGTCAGCTGGAGAAAATGCCCATACATGCTGGCATGGCCAGCTCCTGGAGCTCTTCCATAATGGTTGACAAGTAGTGGTTTATTTGTGGAAATGAAGTGGGCTCATTTTTTCCCCAGGGGTTCTTACCAGTTGTAGTTTCTCACTAGTATTGCATGCTTGTCAGGCTTTATTTCTCAGAAGAGATAATGAATTTAAGTCTGTTTTCCTGTTCTGTCTACCAAGGCACATGTCTAATGGATCTAATTAGGCCAGTACAAAACTCTCCAGATTATCAAGTATTGTTCCATTAAGGAAGTAGTATTTGAAGTCATATTTTTATTGGCTGAATTAGATTTGAAGATCTAGTGGGTATGTGTTGAAGGTCAACACAAGGAGAAGTTGTCGTGACCAAAACAGCTTCTCATTGTTTAAAAGCATCTGCCCAGCCTCTGGAAAGAAAAGCACAGACAGTTGATGAGGGTAGGATATGCGTGCATGTAGTATGACATGCTGTTCACAATCTCTGCTTCCTGGGACGGGGAGGAAATTTTAATAAATCTCAAAGTACATAATGTAAGAAAATTTTTAATATCTAATAATGTCCTCTTACAGACTCTAGTTTTGAAAATAGGCTTTTTTTACTTAGTCTTTTGCATGTGTAGTCATAGTATTGTAAATTAAATTACTTGCTGGCATGGAACAGCTATGATTCTATACTTTCTTAGAAAACTTTTTTGCTTTTTGTTAGTTGAAGATTTAAACATTGGAATAGTAAATCATTTGTGATCACCAATAAAACTAGAATTAGTTCATACATAGCTTTTTTCCCCTGTGGTGTCATACTTGAAGCACAGCACTTCTTTGACATGCTGTAGAGCTGTGTAGGGGTGTAAATAAAAAGGGGGCTGTGATAATGTATTGCAAAAGTATGCTTATTGAGGACTGCTGAAGAGATGAGGTGGGAAACAAGGCAGGATCTTTGTGTACACACACTTAGCTCAGAATAAAAAGTCTGTATTATGTAATGGCGTGTCACAGACAGTACAATGACTCAAGGTACAGCAGTAGATCTTGCTCTTTGAGGTTTTTCTGGGCTAAGTAATTGACATTAGTAAGATGTACCCCTCTTGAACCAATGCTGACAGTGATTCAGCTTTAGGGGCTGATGGATAAAACAGGTTTCAACACCTTTAAGTCCTGAGAAGTTTCCAGTTATGATGCTAAAAGGTACATGTGTTGTTTATTCCAGCAGTGAAACCATCTTTATTACTGCTATGGGAGATGCCCAACAGCTCGTCGTTGTCCTGGTGGTGAGAAACGCTCATCCGAAGCTCCTCAGGTTTAAAAACACGAGGGGGGGACCCGTAACCAGATAACCATATGTATTTTACCTAATTTTAGTTATAAGGACAGAACCACTCATGTTTTAGCTTTAATCCTTAGAAATATCAGTAAGGTGTAGTTACTGTAATTTGATATTCTATGTAATAAATGAGCATTGTTAAAAGCAATGTCAAGAATTGTTTGTAATGCTTTGCAGAATATGACTGGAAATACTTTTTTTTTTTTTTTGGTCAAGTTAAATTAAAACATTTCCTCAATCTTAAAAAAAAATCCGAAATTTGACTGTGGCCATTCTTAGGAGCAATGGATTAGAACTGCACTTGTTTAAAGAATGAGTTGTAAAAGTGTTCATATAATAAAGGAGATGGAAGATCACCAAATACCTTAATTCTTTGCTCATTCTTTGACTTATGTCAGGTGTCCTGTCCATAGTGAAGCTATTCCAAGTTAAGATTTTGAAAAATAAATGAGTTGTTCTTATGTGACTTGAAAACCTTTATAGGTTTTCTTGAGGAATTTCAAAGAAAATATGTCAGCATTAATATCTTTGTGTAGCTGTATTGGAGTAGAATTCATTGACTGTTTACACCCACTTTCAGTTAATTTTTTTTTTTTTAAAGGGAGTTTTTAGGTTGTTGCATTTCCAAGCTGACAGAGATTCTAGTCTGCATGATGGACTACACTGGTGTGTTATGTAAAGCATTCATTATCTGATAAATATTCCACCAAAGCACAGTATGGTGGTGATCCTCTGTTCTTTTAGCTGTACGCGGTATAAAGTGATTCATGTTGTGTGTACCTGTTTGTGTGTGTGAGAGAGAGAAATGATTGCTAATTATGACACACATTTGCCTTCCCCTGTTTTATGTGATAGCATTTTGGTAGCAGACTATATCAGGATACTTATAGTACGTGAATAAGCACAGTTTTTAAATGTAGCTTGTGCCGGGTATTAATTAATTGTCAATCTGTTGATGATCTTTGACAAACAGGCAAGTTTAACTGTCCTGTATGAGCCCCAGTAATACTGTTTTGTCTTCCTTATGCTTGAAAACTGCAAGCTTGGTCAGAAGCTTCCTCTTTTGCATACTCTTCAAAGTCAAATTTGTGTCATCTGTCAAGCACAATAAGGAACTTCGGGCGAGTGGTTTTTACCAGTTTAACAAAGCACTGCGAGAAATCTTGCTACGCTTTGCAAAAAGCTGTCATCAAAGGGGTGGAGTTTAAAAAAAAAAATCCAAATAACTACAAATGTGATTTATCTGAAGGTTATAAATTAAGCCTAGAAAAGAGTTAGCTGATTATTTGATCCAGTGAATCTCCATTAGGTTCACATTTAATGCAGATTAGAGGTTTCTCCATGACATCTCTGCTTCATTCAGTGCAGAGAACGCAGTTCATGTTCTTGGTTCTTGCACAGGAGTAAAACAGAAGGCAATTTTCTGCACAGCTGAACTGAGAAGAAAGTCTACATCTTGACTTGATCTTGGGCTTGACAGGGCTTACATAAGGTTCTGGGGACTAGGACTGTTGATTCATCTCTATTCCTCCCCCTGCTCACATAAACCAACACAAAAGGTGTACATAAGTAGTAAGTTGGTGTCGCGCAACATATAAACAGATCCCCACACAGACGTAGATGAAAATACTAAACCAGGAAATATTGCACACTGCTGTTAATAGACAGCCCTGTTCACGTAAGACAGGGGTGCAGGAAAGGACTCTCAGTCTAAATAGCTTTTGTTTTGAAAATGAAAAGAAGTGCTTTTTCTAATGTACATCATAATTAGCTATTGCAGGATAATTACCTCTTAAGTTAAAGATCTTCATGATAGAAGCAAGCAACATATATACAGATATGGTGAGCGCCCTGTAGAAAAGACAGAGCACTAGGCATCTCAGATTTTAGAATAAATAAGCAGATGCTCCTATTAAGCTGAAACCCTGATACAGCTGGGCGGTTACTCGTGTACATTTCTTTTCTTCATCAAGTAACAGATGGCAGCTAATCCACTGCGAGAGCGAGGGAAGGCAGTGCATCGCTCTTAAAAACATACTGCAGAATCTTCAGGAAAAAGATGCTCCACACAGGATGATGAAAGACAGCATAACTGTCGTAGATCATGAGTTGTTGCTTGCGGTTGTTTGGGGGGGTTGTTTCTGTTTTGCTTTTCTCTTGGAAAATACCCACCTCAGGGTAAGGAGAATGCAATAGCATATCTGCTGAACGTTGAGTGTGTTGCTGTGTTGACTTTACTCCCTTCCAAGCAGCAAACCTGCTGCTGTTCTCTGTCGCTTGTGTGATGCACAACCTTTTTGTTTTGGGCTCGTTCTTGTATTTGTTTTGGGTATTTTTGTTTGCTACCTGACATTTTATTTCAGTACACTACTGATGCGGCTAAGATTGTGTACTTTAACGTGTCTGGTCTTGAGGAAGGTGGTAAAGCTGGCCAGTAGTTTAACCCCTCTGACAGTTTTAGTTCATCGCTGATGAAGTGGGGAGAAGCATCAGATCTTGTGTCCTTGGCAAGCTCACAGAGTGGTAACTCCTCAGTTTTTAGATAAGCGATACCCAATTTTGCAGACAAACAATGTGAAGTACACACTGTGTGCCCAGCCAGAAGCCATGGGGTGTCACCCCCTTGGCTAACGAGAGCAAGATCATAATTGCCCTGAACTCATGGAGCGCAGTAGTAGGAATATCATGTCAAGGAAAACTAAATCGAGACAAATCCCCATGATTGCAGCATTGTCCTTCACCTTGCTGTGCTCCATGTTGGCACACGCTTGCAGGTGGCATGGTCCTTTAGGATAAGCTGCATCCATTTTGGATGAGAAAGTTTCAAGCAGATGCATCATTGCAGCAAAACGTCAATGATGGGGAAATGTTGCCACAGTTTCCTCTCTCTGCTTCCCACTCTTCCCCTCCCTTCATGGCTGAAGGGAGGGGAAACCTTGCCAGCAAACCTTGCCAGCTAGGCAATGCAAATTTAAGGCTGTAGAATTATCAGCTTTGGAAATATAGGTGGGAAAAAAAAGAAAACCTATTAAAAAAAGTGGTTTGGGAAGAATAATTTCTATTGCTGCGCAGGGAGGAGGAGGAAAAAATGATCCCTTTTGCACCCTTGCCAAACACAAACTCAGCGTTTAGCCTGACAAGAGCCCACTGATGCTTCAGAAGAAGCTGCAGTTGTGCTTTTCAGGATTGCTACGCACATGCAGACTCTCTCTTGGAAGACTCACAGCTGCAGCCAGCACAACACTGTGGCAAATGCTGCAGACCCTTCTTGGCTGGTGCGGTGTTTACGGTGTTAACTGGTTTTGCTTCCCTGTCTGTGGTGTGTGTGGAGGTGGCAGATGAAGTTGTGGCTGTTTCGGTGAGCTGTCTCCTTACTTGTTTCAGCCTTGGCCAGGGGAATGCTGTGTTTGCCCCAGCTTTCCTGTTGAATTATGCTAGAACTCTGACCCAGTGTTCCCAGCAGTGACCAGTTTGGTATGTCTAGGGCATACTGGAGGAAAGAGTCAGGCGGACAGTGAGAAGCCTCCTTGTTATCTTGTACCAGTGCTGCATTCCCAAAGGTGCTGCTAGTCTCCTTATCTCTGTTACCCTCCAACTGTCCAGAGGCAGGAGTGGTAGGCACTTAGAAACTGAGTTTTAATGTAAGTTGTCAGGTTATTTCCATAAACCCAGCCTTGTTTGCACTATCCCTTTAAAATCCTATGTAAAATGTTAAAGATGAGACCTTTTGGTAGACTGTTCATCTTAGACTGTTAAAGAGTATTTTTGATCAAGCTTTTCCCTTTTACTTTCCCTACAGTCAATTGCTTCAGCAGACATGGATTTGAATCAGCTGGAGGCTTTTCTTACTGCCCAAACCAAAAAACAAGGTGGCATCACATCAGATCAAGCTGCAGTCATTGCAAAATTTTGGAAGAACCACCGAATAAAGATCCACGAGAGCCTGGTCAATCAAAGCCGTTGGGATAATGTCTTGAAAAACATGAACTGGCGAGTGGACCTGAAGTCCCAGTCAAGACACGTTGATCAGATAAACACTCCTGTTGCGATAGTTGAGATGGAACTGGGGAAAAATGGGCAGGTAAGCTTTCTTTTGAAAAAATATTTAAATATGTTTTAGCTACGTAAGTGCTGAGAGATTTTACCTATTGCTGAATCTACTGCATCCAAATCAAGTCAGTGTGTATTTGATTCACTGGAGCTTTAATGTACTTGAACTTGTGGTCCATCTGTGGATATAAAGATACGTTCTGGGCAGTGAATGTAATTTTTTTGTTTAGTTTTGTATGTTCACATACATACTGACAGCTCCCTTTAAGGTTGGAATATCTGGAGATGTAGAAATCAAACATAAAATCAACCATACTAGTAGTTAGGTTAAGATTATATTTCATACACTATTAAGTTAGAATCAAAGAATGGTTTGGGTTGCAAGGAACCTTAAAGATCATCTAGTTCCCACCCTCCTGCTGTGGACAGGGACACCTCCCACTAAGCCAGGTTGCTCAAAGCCTCATCCAACCTGGTCTTGAAAACATCCAGTGATGGAGCATCCACAACTTCCCTGCGCAATCTGATACAGTGTCTCACCACCCTCAGAGTGAAGAACTTCTTTCTACTTTCTAATCTAAATCTACCCTCTTCCAGTTTAAGGTCATTACTCCTCGACGTATTATTACAAGCCCTTGTAAAAAGCCCCTCCCCAGATTTCTTGTAGGCCCCCTTTAGGTACTGGAAGGCTGCAATAAGGTCTCCCCGGAGCCTTCTCTTCTCCAGGCTGAACAACCCAAGTACCCTCTGCCTGTCCTCATAGAAGAGGTGCTCCAGCCCTAAGTTGATAAGGGTTTTTTAGGGGTTGTTTTTTGGTGGTTTTGTTTTGTTTGTTTGTTTGTTTTCCCTGATCAAATACTATAATTAGGTAATATCTGCAAGGTAGAAGCTGAAAATGAGTAAGGTTCACAAATTATGACAATCAAGCATCCCTTACGTTTTAAGACAAATGAAGGGAAAGACTCCTCTTTATTTTATGTAACGCCTATCTTCATGTTACATCTTTATTGCCAATTGCATCATGCAATCTGGTTTTATCTGCCTGAAAGACACATATAGTTCTATCAGTGCTGAACATTGCATTTATTTTTAATCTTTTTTTAATTCATATCAAAGTACAACTACAGGCACAGCTTCCCATCTTCAATTTTTCTTTCTTTTTCTGACAGGAAATGTGTTTCAATTTGATATCTCGTTCCTCTGGTACGTGCTAGCAAATCTTAAAAAAACATTTGGGTTTCGTATTATTTTAATACCTTATGACTAAACAGCACTTGCCTTAGGTACACCTCAAATGCGTGCGTGCGTGTATATATATACACATGAACCTAGAGCACACCTCTGCAGACTGATGCAATTGAAACTGTGTGGCTGTACCATGGTCAGAAGGAATGCAGAAGTCAATTTGGATCCTACAGTGACAGGAAATACTGTTGAAGATATTCTGTTAGTCCTCTTCTCCTCTTGATGTTTGAAAGCTTACCCTTCCTAAGTGCTGACCCTCTGCTTTCCACGTGTGTATGGTCTGTGCAGTGACTGATACAATAATGGTGTGTATCTTTAAGGGTTTTCCTAACCTCAGAAAGGTGAAGTTTTCTGCTGAGGATCTTGAGATTGGAAATAATTATATTCTATTGGTAACAAATGGGCGAAATTTGGCTTTTTCGCTTTTTTTTTTTAATTAAAGGTTACAGTGAGCACATTAGTGTTCAAGTGGGAAAAATACCCATGTTCATTAAAAAAAAAATCCTTAATTCAGAACCACTGTTACATTTCATAAGGCAATTATATATTGTTATATAATGTTAGTGACTATTGTTTTGAAATTGTTTTTGCCTAGTAATGGACTATTACAGTAACATCAATCAGCAAATGCATTTGTATTTCTTCCACCCTGTGCAGAGAGAGAAAGGGGATGTGAGCATGAAGGAAGAATAGACATTTCTGAGACACTGTAATTTCTCTACAAAAGCAGAATGAGTTATTTTAGCAGTACAGCTTCATATTTCAAAGGGAAGTGGTTGTGTGAAAGTATTTTTTGAACTGTCATCAGACATAACTTTTGTCTTCCTTGCTGAGGACAGTGCAGTACTGAGCTGTCAGCAAGTATGTCTGTGTGAATAAGGGTATTAAACTGGTACTTAGAGAAATAATAATGGAGTAATTAGGATTGTCACCACTTAGGTCAAAACTGGCATTTATTTTAACGCAGTGAGGTTTCACATAGTCTTTAGCTTTGGTTTAAAGAGATCTTTTGCTGCAAAGCTTTTGGCTGAAGCAGGCTGAAGCATGCTCATGTGATGCACTGAGTCAGGGCAGTTGGGGGAAACCCTGGGAACAAAACAGCAGCAAGTGTTCATGAAACAGAACAGTTCTTCCAGCCATCAGCCTCTTCCCACATGATTTTGGGGACTTCCTGGAAAGATGGTCACAGGGACTTTAATTGGAGGTTAAATGAGTTCTTCAATTCTGGATCCAGCCCACAAACTGGAAACCATCATGTTTTATAGCCTTTATATGTATTTTTACTTTACTGTTGGCACACTTCTATCTGTTCTAAATATCAGTTTTTTTAGCACATCAAATGCAGATAAGCTGGTACCTTTTGTAACTTAACGGAACATCTTTTATAAATGTTCTAAGTCATATATATGATTTGGCAAATAGTGAAGATATCCTGCAAAAGGGGCTGATGATTTAGGAGTAAATTATTCAGAACATACTGTTTTCATTTGGACACTTGATAACAGGGAGTATACAAATGCATTGATGTGTAATGAATTGACATTAATATTTCATCTGTTTTGATAGAAACAAAGAAATGCTCTGTAGAAAATGTACCTTTCCAGAATTTAAAGTCACTCTGATTCTTCTCTATGTCTCTGACTGGATTTAGATCTCTGCCATGTGGAAGGCAGGACAGTTTGGTGGAGTGTCTGCTCCTTCTGCTTCAAAAAGTAACCTTGTTTTCTGCTTGCCTTCTCTGAATTTTAATTGGCCAATTCTTTCTTGATGGAAAGACTGTATGTGTAAGACCTGATAGGGCTAGAAATGGGGAATTTGAAGTGACTGGCTCATAAATGCCAGTTGACTGAGTATATGTGAATTATATCTAATTTCATAAATGTTTTCTGATAGAAAGGACATGTTTCTGGGTTTGAGAATCCATTACAGCTTGCATGCATTAATTTTTTACTATCCTTGGCATTACTGCTAATAGAAAAAAAAATTAACCCACTCCTCTAACTTCTCTTAAAAACACTTACTAAAACAAGTACTCTTAGAAACGCTAATGAGCAACATTTGGAAATACTTCAGAGAGTTTGGTTCAGGACTTATAGCTAACAGTTTGAACTCTTCTTTGGTAAAGATTCTAGCAACATTTAAAGTTTCCTTTATGCTGGTGATGTAGTCTTTTTACATTCTAGTTAAAGGCAGATAAACTTGTTAGCCATGAAGTACTCTGATTTGAAAGCTCATTTTCTTTAACAGTGTGACTAAAAATAAAATCCTACAGCAGCTGCACTTCACCCGCATTTGCCTTCATCTGTTCCGTGCTCATTGCTGCCAGTTCATCTTTCATTTTGAACAGTCCATCTCTTCTTTGACACAATGGTTTTAGCCTGCAGTATCTCTATATTTTGCTGGCTTTCTCTTAAATCATCTATAGCTCCCTGCCCCCTTCTTTATGTCCTTTTTAATCTTGTTCTCCTCTCTGAGCATCGCTGTAAAGCTCTTTTGGCATGAAATTTCACCCAGACACGAATCTGCTGGGAGGCATGGCAGAGTGAGCTGGAGTACCCCTGCTTGTGCCCTTCCTGCCCTGCTGCACCAACGCTGCTCCATATGGTGAATGGTCACTGCCTGCAGATTTCAGTCAGAGATTTATATCTGACCTTGTCATTAATAGCAAATAAATGCATTGGATCTGCACTGTGGCTTGGCATTAAGATATATTTCAATTTGTTTTATCGACTTTGTCATGTTATTTTTCCTTATGAGATGAGCCCCTTCCCTGGGGCTGTGTTCTTCCCACTAGTATTCTGGGCTGCTTTGCCAGTAAGTTTTTCTTTTCTTGAAGCGTTATATATTTTGCATTTTAATATCTGAGACTGATGGAACGTTATAGATGAACCTGAGTATTTGCTCTTGGCTTTTATGCTTGAATTTACTTGTAGTGTGGGTATTTTCACATACATTTCTTTTTGGTGTTTAAGATACTGATAATCCATGTAAATAGCACTTTTATTAGCATTTTGTGGGATGTTAAGCATGTTTTATGAGTATTTTCTGCCCTAATTTAACATGGAGTCTGGGATTACACTGCAGGATTCTTCCCAGAAAGACCTGAGGAAATCGCATCAGGATTATGGATTAGAGGATTTTTTTCCAAAACACTGTATATCTCTTCTCTTTCCTTTTTCAAAACACCTGCTTGGCAAATGTGTCGTAAGATTTAGTATACTGAAGGTAAATACTACTGTACAACAAATACTACAAGCTACACTGTAAGAAATTAGGATAGTCTCTTTCAAATTTAAGGACAAAGAGCAGCCTCTCATTTCATATAATTTTTCTGAAGTCACCAGGAATATGTATCTTCATGTAAAACATATTTCTTTACAGAATGGTAATTCAGTCTATTAGTAACAGAAGTAATGGAAAATCTAATATTTGCTAGTTCTGACTAAGTTTTGATTGCCTCTTTAAGCTCTCACCGGGGAGATAAATACTTGCTGATGAAAGGATTTAATGAATTCAGCGATCCTTTGCCAGTGCAAGTACTTGCCCAATACTGAAAAAATAAGAACTGTCTGCTCTCTGCCAATGGATGGGTCCAGACCCTGGTAATTCAGAGAAAATAATATTTCAGTAATAATTGTGATAACTCAGGTGTAGAAAGAATTAATAGTGAGCACAGACAATTGTCATGTACTATATGTAGGAGGTAGAATGCTAATTGGAAGGTCTGGAGCTTGAAATTTCATCAACTTTTAGTTTGTATGACTATGAAGGTTTAATGTTCTGGGAAGTAGTGAAGTAGGTCTCAACTTTTAGGATATCAGAATTGTTTCTGATTTGTTAATTTTATACATTCTACACAAATCTGGCTTGAAATTTGTATCAACTGTGCTATAAATAAATGATAAACTGAATTCACACACATGTTCAAATTGAACACGTTTTCACGGTGTAGTAAAAAAATCTGAGGATTTAGCTTCTATAAATCCCATAGCCTTGCTAGGATTACAGACTGAATGCTGCTGAGGATCTGTTGGTGTTTTCCACATTTTCATAAGCACAGGTCTCACGGTTTCCCTAGACTGGTTATCTCCAGCAATAGCTTTCACTGCTGAAGAAAGGTCACACCAAGAAAACGTCATGAATAAACTCATGCTATAGGGAGGAAGGGTTATGGCTGCGCTTGCTTTTGACTCCATGTGACTCCAGGTCAGGCTGTTCAGAGCTATCACTGAAAATAACTTCAGATAATGGACTTTCAGTCCTTTTTATGTAGGATCTACTTGAAAAGACAGACCACCTTTTGTAGGATATTGGTACAGGCAAAGCAATGCTTAGGGAGATGAAAAGTAGCTCTAGGTATCTGAACCTAAATAAGGGCAGCCTGGCCTGTGAAGAGGAAGGAAAAACAACTACCAAATTGTTCTCTTTCCTTCCAGCCTTAATCTGTTTTAAATCTTTGTAGTTATTGGAAATATTGTTCCGGTCAAGAATGAGAAAGCGCGGGCATTTAGAAGCCGAATTGATCAACTTAACCGCAATGGACTTAATACTTTTATGTGATTAAAAAATATAAACCCCAGTAAGTAGAAGTTAGTGGAAAAAAATCACCTTTGTGGCCAAGCCGAATGTAATCGCATGAGCTTTTATTCACCTTGGAGATTTATGAGCTGGAGGGAACAGTTACATAAGGCAGTACAGTGCGAAAGCAAAAACCAGAGAGGGCACGGGTCACTCAGCACATAGAAAACTGGAACACAGTTGACTGACTTACCTCAGTTATTGCCTTAATCCTCTGCATGGCACACTCTGTAGTCCTTTGCTTTGCCAGTCCAATTTCTGTCATCTTCTCCTGAAAGCAAACTGAAATTTGGGGAACAGAGAATTTTGTTATTTGTGGCTGCTGGGATTTTTAAGTATAGTATGTTACAGAGATAAGAGCATTAAATCGAGGTACTAAGTAACTGACTTGAATTATCACTTTTCCACTGTATATATTTGACAATATTTTTTCATGAGTGCCTCTTCTGTCCATCCTATGTGAAGCAAGGATATGCTACAATTAGTGGTACTAACTTTTTCTGTCCTTATTTGTGCTGTGCATATATACACGTGGGTGTGCAGGTGCATGCCCCCATCCCCAAAATCGTTTTTTTTGGTTCTGGAACTGGATTTGCTGAAGTAAAGAGAATAATTTAAGTGAGACATAAGTATTGCTGATTGTAGCCAAGCACAGGGTATTATGGGGAGAACTCTGGGTTAATTGAATGTGAGCTGTATGAAGACAGATGTTATTGTAATGATGCATATTTACTGCTTTTCATCTGCCTAAATTCAGATTCAATCCTGGACCTTTGAAATTTTTTGCCTTCTTGGACATTATGACAGGGAATTTGCCATCTGTTATGCAGCAAATATTTTGCAAACTAACATCAATCTGGAATTCTCATGCAGCAATAAAATGTTGAACGGCTTTGATGAACCATCCTCCAGAGTCATCTCTTGCAACCTTGGGATACAGACTACAATGAGGCTGGGACAGGGCAGCTGGGTTCAACAGACCTATCTGTTGAAAATTGTCTTCAGCAAATGCATTTGGTCACTTTAGCTATACCTTTTTCTGGAATTGTCTCTACACATTTACGAATTAGTCAGAAGGACCTGTTCTTCCTCCTCCTTATTGTTCCTACGTTATGCTTGTCTGCTCATGGCATTTCTGGAAGTCCTTGTCCTGGTTTTCTGCCATATGCCTTGTCCCCAGAAGTGTTTGGTACACTTTTGGAAGCTACCCTTATCTAATAACCCTCAAACCTCATCCTGGCTCCCCTGCTGAAAGCATTTCTGTGACTTTTTCTTCACAATTCCTGCAGCCGTGGGGGAGGTTACCCTGGGAGTTTGCCACAGTACATACTTTGAGATCTTAAAGATCCAAGCTGGATAAAGTCATTGTGGTCATATATGCAGTCAGGGTCTCCACCACAACAGACTCAAGCATTTAGCCTTCAGACTTTCAGGTGAAATGGGTGGTTTCATGTTCCTTGTTTAATCCAGTCTCTGTGTGCATTTCAGTTTCTTCTCTATGCACCAAACCTCACATGAAAGGTTGAGCTAAGAGTGTGCTTCTGTTGCTTTTGTACTTTGTGCTTTAGTTCAGTACGAATGTGTGAACTTCTGGGTCAGGAAATGGGGAGTTGAGGGAAAGTGGTTGGTTGGGACTTGTGACATTGAATTGGGGGGTGGGGTATGAAAAAAACTGGTGGTAAAGAGAACACATTGCAAAGATGGTTGATGAGCATCAAAACCGCCACAGCTCTGTCTCTGTTCTCTAGTGAGAAAGTTCCTGTGTCACTGATGAACATAAGTTCATTAGGATGGTGAGGAGTTTCTCGCGCTTCTTCATCACTTTCCATTAACTGAGTGATGGAGAGACCCTGGATTGCACACATTGTATCACCAAAGCAATTGCTCAGTCTGAGGCAGATTGGCAGAGCAGTTTCACTGCAGCAGTTGCACTACTGTGTGAAGAATGACAGATGACTCCACTGTCTGTGCAATCCCTCGCTACCATGGACCTTGAGCTGCATAGACATTGACAGCAAATATGCAAATTAAAGTGCACAAATATGCAAATTAGATCACACTGTCTGTCCTGTGTTGCTGCCAGAAGGCAGAGGAGCAGCTTTGCTTTTTTCACATCTACCAGCCAGCTAGAGATTCAATCTTGTTGCAGCAAAACCAAGCTATAAAGCTTGAGATGAAATGCAGCATGAGGCTTGGAAAGATGGAGCTTTAACATAGGAAGTACAAGGCCTTTGGAGATGTGTAAAAGAGTTCAGACTGGATATTAGAAAGAAATTTTTCACAGAAAGGGTGATCAGACATTGGAACAAGCTGCCTGGGGAGGTGGTGGACTCTTCGTCTCTGGAGACATTTAAAAAGAGACTTGATGTGGCACTCAGTGCCATGGTCTAGTGACTGTGGCGGTAATTGATCAAGGGTTGGACTCGATGATCTCTGAGGTCCCTTCCAACCCAGCCTATTCTATGATTCTATGATTCTATGATAAGGGTGGATTACAAAATGCCACAGTTTCTCACTGTACTAATACCAAGCCTGGTGCAGGAGGCAGAGCATACCAGCTTGTCCAATGTGATCGATTCCTACCTTATTCAAAAGCAACTTTGCAATGGAAAGATTGAGTCTGTTGGCTGCTGTGTTGCCAACTGTTGAGGACCCAGAAAGAGCTCTTCCTGGTGTAAGGCCTGCTGTGGTAAATATATAGCACTTAGTGACTTCTGGCACTGCCCACCTTTTGTAAAACCAGCAGCATGTAGTTTGGGTGTGAAAGTGAATGTGTTCTGTTTTCTGAATTAGTTTCTCTCAGGATAAATATATTTTGTGAAATATATTTACTCTGCAGGCCTTCAAGGAACAGGAATACAGTTGAAGAACAAAAAATTATATTCTAAACTAGCTTCTTTTTAACAAAAGTCAGAAGTTTTGCATTTTCTCACAAAACATTTTTAAAAAGGGGAATTTCTTTGCTGGAGAGCCTGTACATAGTGACTCAAAGTGACTGGCCTCCTTGAATCTTGGCTCCAGTGTTACTGGCCATCTGTGCTCTTCAGAGGACTTGCATGTCAACATTAGTAAGTAATTTGTTCTTAGAAAACTCAGGAAAAGAGGGAGTTGTTATGAACGTACAAGCCCACTTCACTGGCTGACAAAGCCTCTTGTTTTTCCAAGCCTAGCCTCGCCAAGTACATTTAAGTTTTGCCAATTGGCCAGCCCTCCTGCTCTTGACAATGTGCCACGTTGCCACTGAAAAGCACTTTGGAGATCCTTCCAGGTTTGTCATGGCTGCTTTTGAGATCCCTGAATATTAGCATCCAGGGGTGCAAACAAGAACAGGCTCTAACTTTATTGTAATTGGGAAGAGCTGCTGCTGAAGAAGTTATCAGAAGATAGAGCTGGAAAGCAGGCATGTAACTGGGGGGAAATGTTTGTAATTTAGCCCCTTCCTTGCTGCTTAATCCTTTGGATTCTCCGTATTCTGTTTAAAAAACCCCAACTATATATATGTATGTATAAAGGCTGGACTCCAGCTTTGCTTGTGCAAGAATTGAGCCAACAAAAAATCCAGGACAATCCACAGAAGCAAAAGCAAAATCACTTCAGACTGTACCATTAAACTTGCCCTATTTATCTGTATGTACGTTTGAGGGAAGAGTGAACCTGTGTCCCTTCTTTTGAGCAGCTTGTATTATCTGCCAGAAGCCTTGTTTTTTCACCTTCATGAAATGAATTCCCATGTGGTGAGCAGTTCTATTAATACATCAGGCAGCAGAAGGCATCAGCAACAGGAAAATGCAATTCGTAGGCAGTTCTCAGTATAATCGTTTTATCAAGGAGATATTTCTCTTCTAATTCCTTGCAAGCTGTGGCTTTCTGTTCTTCTAGTGCTTCTACTTCGTGTCTCATCCTAGTTAAAAATGGAAAAAAGATAAACATTGCTTTTTTTCCCCTTCCTTTTCTTCCTATTGTGCCATTTACAAAATCTCTGAGGGATTTCACTGGTAGCTGCTGGAATTTGCTGGTGTACAAAACTGTCCTTGGCAATCAGTATCTGAGCATTAATGCTGAGGTATTATGAGCTCCCTATATAGAAATGTAGTTAATCAACATGTGAAATGCTTGGAATACTCGTGCTATGTCTGCATAAAAGCAAACTCATTCCTGCGGCAGGTGTTCTTGCTACTATCAATTTACACTGCTAGCAATGGTACCTAGGGACTTCGGGATGCCAGCAAAGAAATTTTGGGCTCACGACCCTTCCCAAGGGAGTGAATTAAGAACAAGACTCTTTTTGCAGATACCAACAGCCACACTGTATAGGTCAGGTTTTCAGCAGATGACTGGTAGAAGCTTGCACCAAAGAAGCTCAAACATGTAAACTCCTTTTGAAGGGTCGCTTACCTCTGTATGGGTTTGTCTTAGACCTGCACATTAGAACACTGGCCTTTGCTTCGTCTTGTGAATAACAGAGCGAGAGGAAGGCAGTAAATAGAATGGAAAATCACATGTGGGTCTTAGATGGTAGTTTCAGGTTACAGGTCTTTTTCTTGCAGCTATGTGGACTTTGAGTTCCTGACCTTTGCTGCTTGTTCTCACTATTGCACTACACCGGTAGTTACGCATTTACAGAGTTGAATGTGGCTGAGTGAGTCCAAATACATTTTTTTTTCCCCATCCCCAAAATTATTTTCAGTTTGGATAAATTTGTTAAAGGGACAAGGTGAGGGCAAAATTGAGCCAAATAAATTGGGAACTCTGCATTGCCATGAAAAAAATGCTCATTTAAGCATATGTGTTCAAAGAATCACCCACTTTAAATCCTAGCTAGTAGTCTCTTGAGCATGAGAAGTAAAGAGCTTTCCTTGGGTGGTAAGGATAACCTCTCCAAAGTGCCAGTTTTTCTTCATAAAACAGAGGAGGAATAGAAAATGAGAGAAAGGGCTGTTGGACGAGTTTGATATTGTAGGCTTAATCTGGAGAAGTGTGGAAAATGTATCTGATTTGGAAATGATCTAAAATGGTATCTGGAGATGGGAACCTGAGAAGATTTCTAGAACAGAGGAATCTTGGTATTTTAGCACTGTTAGTATTCTTTGTTTCTGGAAATGGTCTCATCTATGCACTTTCATGATCATTAATGAGAAACTGGATTGAAATGCTTGTCATATTAGCTGTCAGATTGTTTTCTCCAGTGTTAGGTGGGAAATATGGCATGCTGAACCACAGACCTGGCTGAGTTGCCTGGAGTGATGCTAGAAGTCTGGCAATAGCGAGTAGAGCTTAAACCTGACTTAGTCACAGCTTCAACAAAAGCTTTAACTGTTTTGTTAATTATGTTTTCATCCAGTGGTTACAAGAAGTTGATTGCTGTCAATTTCATAATCAAAATAACTTTCCCTGTTTCCTTGCATGCCTCTGTTGCATTTTTTTTTTTCCTTTTTGCTTGTTTTGAAAATACTTGAGGAAATGTGTTGAGGCAGAAGTTTCTCTGCTTTTATCTGAAAGGAGATGGTTGGGAGATCACTGGCAGTGCCCGTGGTTGAGACATCGTCCTATTTACCGCTTTAGAAGTTCAGAAATGACTACTTTGAACATAATTCCAAGGGCAAGTCCTATTCATTTAGAAAGAGTTTCACATTTTAGCTTATAAAAGATACAGAACAAGCCTTTGATTATCTCTATGCTGTAATTTTACATAGACCTTGACACAGGGGTTTTTTCCTATCCTCCTTTCAAATTGTCATTTGCAAAACTCCACAAAGATAATCAGACATGCAAATTTTTGATACACTTTTAGTTCAGCTTGCTGATGGATATTCATTAATATGTTAATAAGACAATGAAAGCATAATTTAAATTGCATATGATTAATTTATAAATGCTTGAAATATAGTCCCACTTTTAAAAGTAACCATATAAGTGATGCCACTTTTTCAGTTTGGGTTTTTTTTTTCCTCTTAAGTCATGAGGAAGGTATAAACCTCTTGCTTTAAGGACAAAAATAAGTTTTTTATGCTTTTTACCCAGACTCTGCATGACTAAAGTATCTCTGTGCTGAATTTTAGTCCTCCTTGTATGCATTGTCACATTCCTAAAGATTCAATTGTAATAAATTGCACCAGTTGAGACCTAGTCAATATTATTGTGTTGTAATTTGAGTTCCCAAACTATATTAGGTGGAGTGAGATAGATACCAGAAGGAAAGAACAAAGTTTCCTTGTGTTCAGATATGGCTAAGCTCCACCAATGCAAATCAAGGACATGCTTGCCCTATATTTAGTTTGCAGTGGCCTAACCGAATCAGATACTCACACATTTCTACTGGAATTAGAATAAATGACAGCTTCTGAAGCTTGCTTGAACATGCAAAGCTGCTATAATCTCTATTTCTTTAAACCTCTAAAGTGATATTTGAATGCTTAAAGGCAATAAACTTTTCAGTCAATTGATTACATTTCAATTGAATTGCTTTCAGAAGTGGAGCTGTTAGAAATATCCATTCCATGTAACCTGTAAATATGCCACAGGACTTAAGCAAAGGAGTTCAATAATGGCTGCTTTTTATTTTTCCTTCTTAAGACTTCAGCCTGGAAGGCAGTATCTTAAAAGAACTCGACACTGCTGAGAGTCTCCAGCATATCCAGTTACACTGGCCTGACTTATTTGGTCTCAAGTAATGAGGCATGACAGATCATGAGTGCAGTGCATCATGTTCAGAACCAATGACCTCTTTCAGAAAATTACATTTCTGCTCTAAGCAGTCATTTTGAGTTATCTGCAGCTAATTTTAAACTGCCTGCTTTTATGGAAACAGAGTGCTTGCATTTCCCGGTAAATAGCACCATGATGCTCAGAGACAGCTCTAAAGTGCTACTGTCTGGGAAAAAGCCCCAGTCTGATCAAACTTAATTAGACTGGAACCTGTTCCTGCCTACAAATATCTTGATTATACAATGGGAACAAACATGACACTCGACAGAATTGGTTTTTGTGGTACCCTCTGCTGTGAGGACGTGAAAAGGAGCTGTCGATTCACGTGTTCTCTCTTGCCAAAGGTGCAGGCATTGGCAACAGCATCTTCCTGTATTGTTTCTCTTTTTACTGACACTTTCAGCTAGAAGAGAAAAGTGACTGATTGAGTCAGTCAACTTTGGGATGTAGTAAAACATGGTTTGATATGGTTTTGGTTTGGTTCTTTTTTTCCTCATTCCCATTGCTGTCCTGTGGTGCTCATGTCACTGCTATTGCAGTTTGAGCAATGAGCCATGTCTGCATCCAGCTGGTCATCCAGAGCTCACCCAAGCTGCAAGGTGGAGAAAACTAGGCTGTTTGAGGGAGTGGTGAATCTGGTTCAGTTTAGATGTCTGCTTTGGACTGTTCCCTCAAAGAATCTGTTTCCACAGACTCCAAAGGAAATCAGGCATTACTAGCTCAACTCTAGGTGCCTGAGGTTTGGTGAGATAGATCTCAACCTTTGTCTGAACTGCATGATGATTAGTGATGGCTTAACAACCACTCTTCTCAGATGAAAGGTACGGATAAAACCTTGTGGCTTAGTTCAGCTCAGGACAGGTATATCAAACTGTCTCAGCCTTTGTTTTCTAGGAAGCAAAAACAGAAGAGAAAGTCAGCTCCTCCACTTATACTGGGTGAAGAGTAGTTGAGTGAATGTTGTTGAACTGTGTCTGCCAAAGAAGTGCAGGCAGCTGGGTGACAGAGACCTGCATTTACAAGAAATTGAAAATCTCTGGGTAAAAATAATGCAAGATGTAAGTGAAAGGATAAAGAAACCCTCTTTAAATATGTGCTTCTTTTTTTAAAGTCATTAAACAAGCATTGTATTTGCAGAGAGAAGTACTTACAGGTTTAAACATGATCATCCCGATAAGAACTGATGCAAGAGCACTGAAATATCATGGTCTGGATACTATGTATGACCAAGCCACTTTAGGTCCTAACACTTTCCTCTGCAAACATACTGAATCTAGCTTAGTGGATGCTAGGGCAGAATAAACTGAAGAAAGACAATACCCCTAGCTGAGAACAAGGATTTGAAGGACAGTGGACAAATAGATCGCTTTCAAGGGCTTGAAGATTCTCTGTTGGCGGGGGCGGGTAGAAGAGAGAGGCTTGTTTTTCCAGGTGCAGAGCTTGGAGATCAAAAAGACTTGCTCACCTCTGAAGGAGACTGTTCCCTAGAGCTGCTGGAGGAGATCTTAGCTTGAGGGACTTGAGGGCTTTGGGGTTGTTTGGGGGGTGTTGGCTTGTCACAGTCTTCTTGTAGAAGCTACCTGGTAAGAAAACTGCTTTTAGTGAATGTGCATTTTCTTCTAAACAATCAACTTTTGCTCTCCACAGGCAGTACTTTATTTCAGAGCTTTGGATGCTGCTTTTCTCAGTCGTTGCTTTTTGAAAGAGGTTGTCAGAAGTGTGATGCTGTGTTCCAAGCCTGTGACACAGCTTTGTTCCTTCTGCATCTTCTTGTGGATTTCTTTTACCCCCTATTTGCCTGACAGTATGTAGAGGTCTCCACAAACTCTTCTGGCTTCCAGGAGAGATTTCAACGCATACCCTTCTCTCAGCACAGCAAGCAGAGTGCCAGGTCAGAGGAATGAGTTTTGCAAGAAATTTGTTGTCAGCCAGGAACTTGCACATGACTTCAAATGCTTGCTGTGCTCCAGGTGAGCCTGGCTCAGGATCTCCCATCCTAGGTAGTGACAGCAGTATCCCAGCAACCCGCCCTCTACTCAGAGGTATTATCCTTTGGGCAGGGAGTTGTCACCAGGGCTCTCCCTTTGTCATCTCACTGCCTTCCCCATTTGGCACTTGAGCACGGCTCCTCTGCACCCTCCTTTCTTTTATGCCCTTTGCTTGGCTCTGGTCGTGTGTTTGTTTTCCCTCCCACGCTGTCTCTGTTTCATTCAATGCCCAGAATAATAAGGGGCTTGTTGAATGGGTGCTGCTAAGTAACTTGTCTTCTTCATTAATTTTCTCTTTATTTATTTAACATTTGTTTTCAGTGTGCATCGAATACAAAATTATTAATTACTTTGTGGTTTATTTTAATAGTATTTATTATTTTGGATTTGCTCCTATGCAAAACCCTTACTGCCATAAAAAACTCATAAATAAATTATAATCAGTTATGATGGTGGTATTGTAATTCCCATTTTAAGGATACAGTCAAGAGGGAAGGGAACATAAATCCAAGGATTTCCACAAAATTTCTGGTACACAGTTTGAAAAATCCTCAATCCAAGGTCCCAGAGTGCTGAGCCTTGGTGGTATAGCCAGCATACATTTCTGATTGTGCAGATTCCAGCTGTGACATTGAGTGGCAATCAGTCATTCTGCAGACCAGACCCAGTTGCCTCAGGCTGAGCCCAGAGAAAACAGGAACACACAGTGAGTGACCACCTGGAAAAATGTTGTTGGTGTGACTTGCCCACCATTTCATGGGCTTTCCTGTAAAGGCACAGCCCAGTTCTCCAGGGTATCATTCAGCTGGTTTGACTGTAAGAGCCTTCTTTCTCTTCCTGCAGTTCTCCATCTGCATTTTTCCTCACCTTCCAGCTTCTGCAATGAGAGTGAGCCTGGGCAGCCCACAGCTTGCTTCTCTACACAGCCCCCATTCATTGCTTGGGCACTGCCTGCAAGAGGATTTGGCTGGAAAATAAATCACTGATCTTGACATAGCAGCCTGTGTTACAGCGCATATGCAAAAGGGCAGAAGGTTATTTAAGGTTGCCTGGCAACTGTAATTCTGTCATTTTCTGTATTTTGATAATTCTGCATTGTAGTGCTCATGTTCTTCAATACAGTTTGCAAGAACAGGGTTTGAAAGAGTTTTTTAAAGATTATGCGTGTAGAAAATCCTGGCTTGGACCTCCTGCATGCAGACAAGAACTTTTTACCTGTGGGCAAATGACTTTACTTAATGTCTGCATGCAAATAAAGGCAGAACACTCACGATATTCATAAGAGAAAATATTAGTGGAATTCTTTCGGCCAAAGAAAATCCTAGATGGATAGATGCTCCCTCTGGAGCAGAATATTAATACCTCCCCATGAAAATCTGGAAATGGCTTTTAGCACTTCTCTTTTCTTTCCCTGTTGTTAGAACCTAAGTAAAAATGCTGCCTTTTATCTGAAGTGGTTTGCCCAGAGACTTGTGCTTTGTGTGAGTGTCAGTAGTATCCAGCCGTATCCTTTTCTTGACATCTTCCTTTCTCCATATCGTGAAGTGTGAAGCAGTGTCATTTTATACATAGTGAAATTATAATAATACAATTATATCGTATGCACACTGGTCAGTCATAGCTAAGGGAGTAGGCAGTCATACAAAAGTACCTAATTTCTGCTGGTGTAGCAGGATAGATAGGTATAATGCACCCGTGCGTTTGGGAACCAGAGCCCGCCCAGCGTGATGGAATTATACCCTGGGCAGGTTCTGCCTGGTTGTTTTTCTTGGCTAAAGTGAGTATTTTGCAAGGTGGGAGAGCTAGGCAGGAAGCACATTATAGAACAATTAGCACTGGTCTGTGTTTGTCCAAGGAAGTGTCTGTCATCTTTGATGAGAGAAAGGTCATTTTCTTTGGAACATCTGTAGAAGGTCATTTGATGTGTGCCAAGCCGATACTCAGGGTTTGCAGTTGGGATACTCTGCTGCTGTTCTGTGTTATAAGCTATCACTTGAAGGTTCCCTGAGCATCACTTCTGATAGATTTGCTGGTAGATGGGGCACTATTTCCAGAGTTAGCTGCTAAATAGGGGACTGTTCAAGAAGGGTCAGTTGGGAGTGGGAGGATCTAGCAGAGATGCTCAAGCCAGAGTCCCAGAGGAGGCTCGGACTCCAGCAGGTTCTGAGGTGCAGGTCAGCACAGCAATGACAGTGTACTCCTCCCTCTGTGCGTGTCTTCCTGTTTCTCCCTTGCCTTTCTCTTCCAGTTCTGCTTTCATGCTTCTGCTTCTCCTCATTTCCCTTCTGCCTCCACACTCTCAGCGCGCTGCTCTGCCGCTTCCTTCCCTCTTTTCATTCCCTTGGCTTCCTCCTCACACTCAGACTTGGTTCTTTGTTTCATTTCAGCAGAGCTACCTAGGGTTTTTTTCTTTATTGGAGTTGTGCAGCACAGCAGAGGGCCGTGAACCATCCCAGGTCAAAGCTTCCCATGAGCATGTGAAACTAGGGAGGTGCTCCTGGGAAAAGTTCAGGTCTGCAAGATGTCCACATGCTGTATCTCTAAATTAATAGTGCTGAAACCAGTGCTGTGTTATGGAAACAGCGTATTCCTTTTGCTTTGTGGCAAAACTTATTTTTCTAGGTAGCTATGAGTAGATTGAGTTGTGGGTTTGGGTTGTGCGCAGTTTGTTTTCGGTTTTTGGGTTGTGTTTTGGTTTTTTTTGGTTTTTTTTTGTTTTTTTTAAGCAGTATGTGAAATCTTCATTTGAAACTGTGTATGAAAATCATTGTCTATAGTTCTTTGTGGATTTAGTGAACTGCAATATCAAAGCAGAGCTTTAAAAACCAGGGTGGAACATACAGGAATTAGGACCTGCATGTTCTAATGTATTCTAAATAATGAGTTTTATGTAACTGAGCTGTATAATTTTGTTGATGATTATTATACTGAGAATCAGCATTGCTAGTTGAGATACATGTGAACATAACCCAGGCTCATTACCCCGGAGATTTCATTAGCAATAGCTGGAATTGGGCAGAGGGCAGCTTAAAAGTAAACATATTTGCATTTTAAATGATCTGTAGCTGCTGTGAAGGTGTGCAGACCACTCTCAAAATTACACATCAGACTGTACAAATGATACAGACCATATGGAAATACAGACGATGCTCTGACGTGTGCCTCTAGGGTTTATGAACCCACTTTCTGATGTTTTTTCACCTTTGGGCTAGTGGATCATGTGGCAATCTCAGCTTCAAACAAGTTACCATCAAGGGATTTAATAGATTTACTGAGAGGATCAATTGTGTGTACATTGGATGAAGTCTTCCTTAAATACCAGCAAACCAAAGGGTCTCTTCCTCCCTTCCCTCCTTACTTCACCTGCCAGCTATTTGTAGCCTGCACACAATTCTTCCTTTTTTAACCTGAACTTTTGAGTTGGACTTCGTTGAAAATAAATTCTGAGAACTGAAGATTGATATATATGAACCAAAAAGTCCATTTATTTAGAGAAGACTAGGTCTGTATGTTGTATATGGAAATAGATTTTTTTTCTTTTCCTTTCCCTAATGGTAAACATACTTCACACTACAAACATTGGTCACACAAAGCCCAGCATCCTGTTGACACTTGGTATTTTTGACAGAGGCAGTGGTTTGGTCACCAAATGAGATGGACCATGACTTTTTGTGCTGAAAACAAACATGTTCAAATCTCTTTCAGTTGAAATTATGAAGATTTGTGTGTTTTGTCCATAGCTTTTTTTCTCTCCTCTGTACAAACAGCTTTGTTTCTCTGGCTTGTGTTAGATTTTAGATTCGGCTGGTACTAATTAGAGAGAAACCAGGTGGATAGCAATGAGTCAGATGTTGAGGAAAAGCTGTGGGGTTTTTGGATCAAATCAAAGTGCCTCATGTTTACTGTCTATATTTCTGGTTGAGCAGGAGGACTTTTTCATGTTCTTCCAGGATGATTTTGGGTAGTAAAGTGAGAGCGTAAGAACCTAAAGAGAAAAAATGTCTTATAATTATGGGTGTGTTATATCACCAGACAGATTGCCTTCATGCACAGCAAGTGCTGCACTGTGTTCATGTGCAGAAAAAAATTAGGCTTTACAAAGCTAATGGCTTATCTCCATGCCCTTGATAAATTCTGAATATATTTGGTTTCATATTCAGCCTTCCATTTGCATAAACATCTGGATATAACAAGCTATTCTGGCTTTTCCGGCTCTTTACTTTGTCTCCTCTTCCTTCTTACCTCTGAAATTTTCAGTTTTGAGTCATTGCAATGTGTCAGGTTCTCTTGTACCTCACCTCCTCACAAACATACATGCCTATGGACTTTTATCTTTTTGAAGACTTCTATTCAGACTCAGAGGGCTGCACCACTGCCGATTTGCTGTACATAGGTGTGCCGGGAGCAAAGTATCAATTACTGACATTGAGGGAAATTTCCAGGGTGGAGGTGGCCCCAGAGAGACCTGGCATTTCTTCTGAGGTTCCTTCAAAGTTAGAAATGTGGTTATTTCAATGCAAATCCACTAGTCACTAGAAATAAATGCAGAAGTCTAATTTAGTCATGTTAGTATCAATGCAATCTGTGTTCCCCTCGACTTCTTTTTTATTTCTATTTCTTTTTTATTTCTATCATATTAAAAAGGTCACACATAGATAATAATTGTTACCTGTCCTGGCACAGAAGTAGGATACAGACCATTCTTTCCATGTTAGGGACAGAGATGGGAAATACAGAGTTTGTGATTGCTAGTTCATTATCAACATCTCTATTTGCATGAAATATTTGGCAAAGCAGCTCTTCCCTGTCCACAGCTCTTTTTGTCTCCTGCCTCACAGGAGTGCAGGGAAACAGAAATTCTCTACTTTCTTCTGGATGTGGAAGAGAGATGGGTTAGTGCTATATGTCATGCTTATGAACATTGAGTCCTAGTCCTAACCTTACAAAGATGCTGTTGTGTACTATCTTTGTGTATCTTCAAAGATTTTACTTCTCCTCTAGCATTTAATTTCTAATAATGTCTAGATTCAGGGGATGTTCTAAGGGGAGGAGGGAGTACATGCTATTTTTAAAGTACTGAATTGCTTATTAGTGTAAGCTGCATCGCCCTGGACTTGCTTCATTCCCAAGGACTCTGAACACAATCATCATTACAAGGTTTACTGAGTGTTAAAGGAAATAATTATCTTCTTTTCATGTGCTTACCTCCCTTTTCTTTTTCGACCCAAGAAAATCAGAATCTAACAGGGAGCCTCAGAGCTCGTCTCGTTTGAAAGACCTCCAGATCTCTGGTGTGCTGTCACTGTCACTGTCATTGCAACAGCATTGCAGTCAGGTACCATGGTGATCTTAAACACTGTCACATTGCCTGCATGTACTTGTCAAAAGAACAAACCTTTTATAAGTTGTTTGGTTTTTTTATTGCTTTGATTCCAGAATGATTAACCAACAGGTGTATCTAATTCCCACTGCAATGTCAATGCTATTTACCTTCAAAGAAACTAATTTTTAATGACTTGCTTAGTGCTTATCACTGCCTTCTTCCTTTGTACTGCTTTAGCTTCTGACATTGGACACTGCCGGTGTGGAGGTGCTGCTCGCTGAAATACCAATGGATCCCTGTTTCTAGGAATGTGTTTTAAATGACCACTGGCAAGGAACTCTTTTGTACTTCCACTTTGAAAGTGGAAATACAAAATGATGTGACGCTGTCCTAACTTCCCTGCCTTTTAATTTATTCAGGAAGCAATTCTTAATGGTCTTGTTCTGAAACCCAAAACAAGAATTTTGTAAAACGTGGGAAAATGCATTGCATACAGACCTTAAGGCCATGGCTGCAGGTGTGAAAGTAGAACCAACTCAGAATTGTGTTTAGGCATTGCTGGTGGCACTATGATTTGTATAATTTTCCTTGCTGTGTGGCAAAACCTCCTCTGATTCCAGGATCATGTTGGAATTACAGGTACAACAATGTCCTCCTACTCCTTATGGGGTAGGACAGTGGTTAGTACCATGATGCAGCTGATATTATCCTGGAAAAATTTGCCATGTGGGTTAAGAATGAAGTTATGTGTCATGCTTGAGTGACCCTGACAACATGTACCACAACTGAAATGGGGGTTTTAGTCCCCTTTCTCCTCTTCTTTCCTATTTCAGAAAGCGATTTGCCTGCTTTACTGAGTTGATTTCTGACCAGGTTAGTGGATGGAATTGGCTCACAGAAGACTCCAGTGATTGCCAGTGCTGGTTTAGGGATATTTTTCTGGAACAGGAGAATGGACCTCTGTTTGGCTGACTTGTGTAACTCAAAGAGGCTCTGCTAGCAACTTGCTCTGAGTGATGGTGCTCATGAGCTGGCTGTGATGGTTGTGATTCTGAAGGATTCATCCTGTCTCTGAACCAGCTGTCATTAATAGTTCTTTTTAACTTGAAACATACTTTGTTTTCAGTAATCAAAATAAGCTAAAGATTTATTTTGAGGGGGCTGTTAAGTTTGGTGAAGTCAACCAACAAGTTTATGAGAACTTAATAAGCACACCATACATAATTCTTTTTTTTTTTCCCCCTCCTATTCAATAAGTCACATGAGGACTAAATGGTCAGAATCACTAAGAACTAATTTACTGTATGTTGCAAAGCTTGGGGTGTGGGGTTGGAATTATTCTGTTGAATGGTGTAGCTTTCTCCTGGGAGAACTCTTAAGAATATAAACACTGAAAATTTGGTTGTTATATCCAAATAACTTGTCATGTTGGCTTGGCAAAAGCCAGTTTTCAGTATCTAAAGCAAAAGGGGCTTTTTATTGATTTTTTGAGAAGGTTATTTATTTCTAGTCTCAGGATCTGAGACTCAAAATAGTGTGGTTGGTGGTTGGTGGTTTGTTTTTTTTTTCTCCTTCAGAAAGAAAGCCGAAGTCTTGTTGCCATGGGCTTGAGGAAGACAGTTCTATTGAATTTCACAGAAAGGACCCTATTTTGCTGTGGATTTATGAGGAGCTTAAAAGAGTGAAGCTAAGTCATATTAGCAGTAACGAGATTTAGAAATGAAAAGTGATATATCTTCAAAAGAAACCCAAAAGAAACAAAAAAAAATCCCCAACAAAACATCTGCCAGGAATACATAGAGCTGACTGAATATAGAAACATGAAAGATGCAGTGGACCATCAGCTAAACCACTTTTCCAGCAGAGAAAATCTACTAGTAATGAGTGAAAGCAGACGTTTCATCCTGCTGTTTCTCTGTCCCTTGTGCTTACCAGAGTCACGGGGTCATATGCTTTTCCTGGGGCTGATGCCATGCATTAGGCAACTCCCACGGAGAAAACACATAGAGTTTGTCCCCCTGTTCTGTTGGGTTAGGTGTGAAGTCAACATGAAGACCAGAGCATTTCAGATTTAAAATTACGAGATAGATGTTGAGTTCATAGTGAAATGGCCTCCCGTAATGGAGCGTTTTCATGCTGGCAGCCCCCATGAGTCATTCCTCCTGCAGAGCTCTGCCAGAGTGTGCAACACCTACCTGGGGTCAAGCTTCCCATGGGTTTTTTGTTCGTTCAGCTAAAGCTCCATCTCTAAGGCTGTCCTGGTTTTTTTTTCCTAAAAGAGTACACAGTGAGAGAAGAGGCTCTAGGTGATAAATGATGGGTTCATTTTACTAATGACATGTATTTCGCTGAGGCCGTAACTGAAATCTGGCCATTTCACTGTCTCAAAGAGATGTTACAGCAAGAATTTGGAAAATACAGCAGTGATTTATTTACTTCTGCAAGGACTTCAATTCTAACTTTTCTTTGTGATGCTTGTCCTCCCTGGGTTGTCTCATTACACTGCCTGCCTGTTTTCCTGTGGCGCAGGGGCTTGTGTTAGCGTCTGAAAATGTGAATTATACTTAAATGAATGGGATTACTTGGGTTTTAGTTTGTTCCTCCTCCCGACAGCAGCTGAAGTAGAGGATTTGTTTTCAAAGTACAGTGCCAGAATGTCAGTGATAATTTCTGATGGATGCTGTTCTCCTGAGGCACAACAGTACTTTGTTCTTCTTCAGCTTGACTGGACCCACAGCAGTCTTCATCTGCAAGCAATGTTGTTTGTTTTGTTTTGTTTTTTCTCTGATAAACTTACAGACCTTTTGGCTATTCCTTAAAGTTTGTTGATAGTGGGAACAGGTTCATGAAGGTTGTATCCAGAGTGCCAGATGTAACCTTGGAAAAGATTTTTTTTTTTCCTAGGGGCATACAAAATAAACATGACCCGGTGGGCTGTTTGAATACATACAGTGGAAAAAAAAAAACAACCACTAAACAAAAAATTCAAGCAACTGTCTCCCAGAAGAGACAGCTGAGAAGATTCATTCCCTACTTAATCTTTAGGGACCAAGGTTGCTTCTGAGCTGTATGTGGTGAGCCTCATCTCTGCAGGTTCCTTGTGTAGTCAGTGGAAGGAGAGGCATCTCCAGGGAGTGGCTTAGGGTTGATTCTGAGGGCAAATTTAGCCAGATGAGGACTACCCTAAGCAACACAGCTACCTGGACCTGATGTAAATACTCCTCAGTGTGGTTTATTGTGCAGATATTTGTAAAAGGCTGATGGTTGTTCAGCTAGCATCTTAAAAAGCCATCTTGCAGGTTCAACTGATGCAGTAAAGAGAAGTTTCTTTGTGATGCTAACACACATTTACTGTCTGTCCATCCTCAGTGAAGATGATCACTTATCTTCTTTTCCTATCCTGCCTCTTCTTGATCCTGTCTCCCTTCAAAATCCCAAGCAGTCACACTTTGAGTGGCAGCATTTTCCTGCATCTTTTTGGGAGGTAACATCATTTAATCTTTTTGTTGCTGGTGCTAAGAAGAGGGTAAAAGGAAGGGTGGCTGTGAAAGAATTTTTAGTGAGGTGTTTCTTTGTCTCGTGTTATCTCAGTGGCATTATAATAGCTGTGCCTGTAACATCATCCTTAAATAAAAGCTAAGAGGTTGCTGATTGTTACCCTCTAGTGCTGGAGCAGTGTCCTGTTTCATCCCGTGCGAAGTGATGTTACTTTGTCTTTTACACTTTGACTTCTCAAACAATTTCTAAAACAAGATGGAATTTGAGTGTAATTTTGTGATAAAGGTTATGCGTTTATAGAAGTCTTAATAGAAATAAGTGGAAAAATACCATTCTATTAAAAAAAAAGAAAGAATTTGTACCCCTAATGTTCTAAATAAAATTGTCATTCACAAATTGACCAGGTGATGGCTACAGAAGTATCTCTGTGTGGCCCCAAGTAGTTTTCTAAACTTGCAACCAAAGATTCTTTCTGCAAAAGCAATGAAACCTCTTTATTTCTGTTTTCCGTTTTTTTTTTTTTTTACCTGAGACTGTTCTGCCTTTATTAACCTTTAGCAAGTATATCTTTCCATCTTAAAAATATGAATAATTTAAATTTTGAATCCTATCAGTATTTTCACAGTGAATACCATTATAGTAAGAAAGATTTATCATAGGGTTAATAAAGACTTAAGCATTCTCTATTGTAAAAGTGTAGGAAACTGGTGTGTCACATTGCTCACTGCATGGTATTTACAGCAGGAGGGACTTCATCTGACAGCATGCCTGTGAAGGCAGAATTAAACCCGAAATGTATTGTCTTTTCATTGAAAGATGTCAGTGTATCCTAAAACCCCACCTTTGATCCAGCTTTCAGACATGATCTACGATAGCAAAATTAATTCATTTCCAACTAAGCAGGAAATGGGCAGCACTATCTATAGAGTTTTCCCATCAGGGAAAAATCCATAGGAACACTTGCTGACCTCTCTGTGGCTTGAACTTCCAGCTTTTCTTAGTCTGGTTTGCTTGTTTATCCTGTGTGATAGTCGGGTAAGGGAATTTCACAACCGAGAGCAGCCTGCGGATGCTCAGGATTCAGAAACCTCCTTAAAACAAAAGAAACAAAGCAAGCAAAACCACAAGTAAATGCATAGGTGAAAAAGAGGGAAATTTTAGTGTAGGTTTTACTAATTTTTTTTTTGTTATCACTTTGCAGAAATGCAATTCTTATTTAGAGTAAACCAGACAAAAAGTGTTGTGCACTTTTGCTTCTTAAGAGATTTGTACATACAAAATACACATCGTTGAAATTACATATCAGCTAATTCATTGCTAAGGGAAAAACTCTTGCTGGATTTCATTCTGGGGCTGTCTGTGGAAGGACCTGTCAAGTCCTGTGGTGCAAATGATACCAGCTTAAAAAGACTTTTCAAGTTCTCCTATTTTTGTTTAATCAGCTGTGGTATAAGGGTTGCTGTCACAAGATTTGCAGTGAATGGGGAGCTGCAGGTCAGGCTGAGGAGTTCGATCACTGAGCTCTGAGTTCCTATCTCTTCCAGGTTTAGGAGCAGGAGGGACCATAGGCCTCTTCAAGAAGGGTTTAATGAGCAGGGCTTGCTTATACATAAAGTGCAAGAGTCCATGGTTAAAGGTTTATGGCAGCAAGAAAGCCTGTCTTCACCCCTGCCCACACTGCCACAGCTTTGCTGCTCAATCTTCTACACAGGCATTGAGGGAGAAGCTGTACCCACAAATTGTAACACTGCCTTCCCAAAATCTATGTACCTGTGTCATTTTATTCTGCACGTATTTGCATGGCCAAAAAAAAGAAAGGGGGACACCCCCCCAAAAAAAACCCCACACAACAACAACAAAACCCACACAAAAAAAAACCAAACCAAAACAATACAAAGCAAAACACCCCAGAAAAAACAAAAGCAAACAAACAAAAAACACCAGAAAAAGATGTTGAGGTGATGGCCAGTAGCTGAACAGTGCAGCCCAGCAAGGATGAGGGAAGCATTTGGCTTTGGGACGGGGAGAACTGCAGTTCACAGTGTCTGGTTTTTAAAGCTTTGGATTTGTTTCTGTTCTTCTCAGCATGCTGAAAGCTTTGTTTTTGTAGTGTTTCTGAAGAATGACTATAAAGCAGGGTTAAATTCTTTCAGGACAAGTTCATTGTGTCTGACCTGGGGAGAGGGGAGTGTTTTGTTCTTATCTCTGAAGTGCATTTTAAATGAAAACTGAAGAAAAACAATAAACAATGAAGGAGACAGAGCTATTTCTGTCATTTGATATTCTGCTTTCTGTCCTGTGTGCGCATTCTGTAATTTATCACAGTGTTTGCACTTGCAGAAGGTTAGTTCAATGCCAGCTGTAAAATATTTATAAATTAGCTCTGCAAAGTGATTTTTTTGAGGCATATAATGCATGCACAAAGCCACAGAGAGAGGCAAAGCCCTTTTCCCTGGCATCGGCAGCTGGGTGTCAGAGGAGTCGTCTTCTACAGGGATCGGGATATTTTTGTACAAAATTCGTCTTCTCTCAAGTTGGCTTGCTTGGTGCCTGGTGAAAGAAAAGGAATGGGGGATAACATCTCATGAAGAAGAACTGGAAGAGCATCCCCTTTATTTTCAGTGTTTAAATTTAGTACCTTTCGGCTTTGCTACATGAAGAACATGAGCCTGATGGCTAAAACTTAGCTTGCCGTTAACTCTTTATTTATTCAAATCGCCGTTCGGTTTGTTCGCGTGGGGAGGATCGGGTCTTCTGTTATTTTCTGGGCACTGAATTGCAGCCCTTGTTGTAGTGTCTGATTATAAAGTCGCTTCTCCAAGAAAGGCGTTTTTGTCTGGTGAAGTGCGGAAGGCCGAACCCTCGAGAGCAAGGCTGTCCGGCCAGCTGGGCAGCAGTTGGAGACACTTGGGTTTTCAACGCTTTGCCTGCTGGTCTGCAATGGTGTCTGAGGGGGCCTGTTTCAAGATAGTTCTTGACAATTTAAATATCAAGATGCTGGTGCCTCTTTTGGTTTACAAATGGGCCGTTGAAAAAGGTTTGGGGGCAGGGTATGTTTTCCCAGGGAAAGGGATTATTTTTTTCAAAGTGTTGTCCACTGTACTGTTGCATCAGAGCTTTGTGTAGGCAGTAGCCGCCCATGGCATTCCCAGGTGAGGATGCCACATGGTTCCTCAAACCACATACCCAAAAAACTTGAGGCACATTTTGTGACCTGAAGCAGACCTCGGAGCAAGAACCAGACCAGCTCCTCATCCTGTTGTCAGGGCCCCAGGCATATTTCCAGCTTCCACTGCTGAGGGAGGAATGTTCACATCTCCTGCTGTTTAGGTAAACATAATTAGTTCTGACTTTGTTTTTTGGAAAACACACTTTGTGTGGTGAGGCTTTTATTGGCAACTACGTGTTTGCTTTTCCCTCATGAAGGTGCCAGCACAGTCCCTTGGTTTAAGAAACAAGCTTACTGGGGAGACACAGCATATTGCCGTATTCTTACGTTACCTCAGACTCACCTCAGCATCAGATGTTGCCTCTTCATAAAAAATGTCTTTGAAAAATAGAAAATGTATTTGGCAAGACTGCAACCTTGCCACTTCGGCAGTGCTTTTTCCTGTTGTGCTGGGCGTAAGTCTTCCATGTGCGTTTTCTTACACTGCTGGCTAACACCATTCAAAGTCTCTTAGATTGTATCTTCTAAAGCTGTTTCCATCTGTGTCCTGGGGTTTTGTTGTTGTTCATGAACAACAAAAAAGCTGAGGTGAGTTGCGCGTTCTCATACCATATCCAGTCTTCTGTGTGCTTTTAGGTTTACAGAATGCTGTTGAGAAAGAAAAATGAAAATACTCAAAATGTCATTATCTATCTACTTCAGAGACTGTTTTGGAAAGTTTCCATCACAGACCTCATGTGAAGTTAGTGGTGAGCGTTAAAAATTACAAAATATTTTTAGCAGATAAGTTTATCTCAAGCACTGGCCTTACCACACAAGGACTGCTCCATTTCAGACCAGTGTTTTCGAGCAGCACACACAGCACTGCCTGCCAGCATCAGTACCTGCCCCGTTTCAGAAGACATGTGAGATCCATCACCCATCCCTGAGGTGATCCAAGCCTCATTTTCCAGGAAGGTTTCTTAATACATTTGGGGATCCTTCAGTCATGTGTTAAGTGTGTTTTTTGTTCCCTGTGGCTTGCTTGCCACAATCCTGAATGCCCAATAATCAAGCTCTAACAAGTCTTCTTTCCCACTTACTTTATGTAATACCATGCTATCAGTAGGATGGGCTTCATTTTTATTTACCCTGTGAACACTGTAAGAAGAGAATTATTATTTTATCCTCTTGAAGAAGTAAAAAACGTTCAGGATCAAAGTCAAGGTGCTAAATTACATGGAAGCACTGGCTGTGGGCTTGTTCATTTTATTGCATACTCCCAGCATGTGTGTTGAACATGCTTATTTTGAGCATTGGAGGATGCAACACAAACCACCAATGCAGTCTAAGGATATAGTTAATATTTTTATTAAAAATTAATACCTTTGCTAACAGAGCAGTTGTAGGCATGGTTAGAGTCCAGCAAAAGCTCTATAGCTCCGTAGGAAAAAACACCTATCACAAAATTTTCTGTGGCGTATTTGGTGTGAATTAACCATCAGGTTTCATTACCAGTAAATATCCTGATGGTGGAAGAGGGAATTTTTGAAACATGGAACTTGGGACATTTAACAATGCTTGGGAGAAAAGCAGATTGTTCAAGCATGGGCACCTCTCTTAAGGGCAAGCTGGCTTTAGAGCTTTATAAACATAATGAGTTAACGGATGTGTTTGGAAACTCTCTCCAACAGGAATGGAATTGTTTTACTAGCAATTGTGAACAGCTTTGTTTTGTAACTCAAAAACCGTGTTTAGTTACCCTGTTTTTGTGGATCGCAGTTGTGAGAAGATTCAGGACATAGATGTCAAGGGAAGCTGCTAAAACACATGCACCCAGGGAGCAAAACTGTAAGGCTTTGGAGATGTCTTGTGCCTTTTTTCACATTGATTGTCCAATATAAATTTGCTTTTCACCTTACAGAATATCGATAGTTTTACATATTTGCTAATGATACAGTAGCTCTTCTGTGTTTAATAGCATGAATGAATAACCCAACTCATATGCCATGGCAGCCTCAGTTAAACATAATAAGCCTTTCATTAGCAGATTCCATAGATCTCCATTCCCTGAAGTTTTTAGAACAAACATCTTGACAGGCACCAATAAACAGAGTGACAAATAAACCCAGAAGCTTTCTGGTAATGCTAAGCTCACTTCTTATGTGAAGAAGGATGACCTACGGGGGCAGGATCAGGAAGGGCCCAAGGCAGTAGGTTGCAGCCCAAGTACACTCGCCAAACAAACCCAGGGTTTCTCATCTGTCTTACTGTGCTCTTCCTTACACATACCCTGAAACTCCCAGTTAATATTTCATGGGTGACTTTACTACCAACCTCATCAAAGTCTTTTGTGTCTTATATTGATTTAGGATATTGAGTGCCTTCTTCTGTCTGTCAATCTTCAATCTGTTATATTTTCCAAGATGTGCAAGCAATAAGTGTACTGTTTTTTCCAGGAAAAAAAATACTGACAGGTATTTTAAGAGTTAAGAAAACCAAGTTTTCGTAGCCTAAAAAAAAAGCAATTATTGCTAATGAAACTTTCAAATGAGAGTAAAACACATCAGAGCAAAGCACTTTCACATCAGCATAGGACATTACACTGCCATTTCCTTACTCTACTGAGAATCTTCAGGCTTTGAATTAATGAAGATTATGGATGTAATAGCAGGAGTTTGTAGTCTCTGGGTTGGACTGTATTTTTCTTTTCTGCCTTTTAATGGATGTGGAAAGAGTGCTCCAATTAGAGCTCTAATTTTAAAAGCACACACTGTAAGAACTGAAAATCATGAGAAAACCCTTTGTTGGTCCAGATGCTTTCCTCATAAGTACTTAACTGGTGCTCACATGTACCCATAAGCATCCCTTTAAAAGGGAAAAAATCCAATAAGTGAAATATAGGTGAAAAGGTCTTAAAATTCCTTCAGGCTCCTGGAGGTTCCTGGAACAATGTCTGGAGCTGTGGACAGGAGTTGATCCTACTGTTTTGCAGTTCTGCCTGTTGTTTCTCCTGGTCATTAGTGATCGTGCCTCTCCAAGCCAGGGAGCTTCAAAGAGCTTTCAAAAGCCACTTGCTTCTTCCTTGAATTGGATTGGAGCAAGGATGGGATTACTTGCTGACGAGACTTCTTTTTCTAGGGTCACAAGTCTCAGTTGCATGAGTTGCATGTTTTCTTCTGTAGATTTGTGGATCTGAAAGATTCCTTGGCCATAATCTTGGGTCTTTCACGTCCCTTTACATTCCTCTAAGTTTTAAGATACAAAACCTATCTGGCAGCTCTGAAAATTCCTTCACACTTGAATTTGGCTGTTCGCTGCCATTGCCAGTTTGTACTGATCCCTTGCTAAACCATGACTTAAACCCAACACCATTTACTTAAAAACAAATCCAGTCATTGCCATCTGACAGAGGCAAGTGATTTGTGAGGTTCTTCCCTGCTTCTTTAAAATTATTTCTTTCCAATAGAAATCAATATGGATTTATAGTTGCTATCGTTAATGGTTGGTAAATTCATGTAAGGCTCACTGAAGGATAAAAACCAGGTGTTATATAAACATTTATGCAAACATTAATGCCTCACAGATGAAAACATTCTTATTCATAACAAGCATCATCTCATAAGCTTGCCTGAAACATCTTCAGGTTCTTTTTCTTGCAAAGAGGGAACTACAGTGATACTTTTGGAAGCCAGATTACAGATGAGGCATATTGATCAAAATAAATCCATGTGCTATCAGCTTTCCTGTAAAGCTTATGCAAGAGGTTTGTGATCTTATACAAACTGTTCTCACACTGAGTCTGAAATGGCCTTTTATAGTATGAGTCTGATGCTATGTCTACAATTTATAAAGCAGAGCTGGATAATCCATGAGCAAAACAGTAAGGGCATTAGAATTTAAATGAAAGACTGATGGCTGCTGATGGATTACTGAATTTCTGTTTTTGAAACTCTAAAGGTGCTTGCTTGCCCTGTGAACTGGCATCTCTCTTGCAAATAACTGGACTGGGTCAGGCATTAAAGCAAAAGCTTTGTGTGAACTTCCTTGCTGCGGAGGGATTCACATTATTGAATTGGGTTTGGATGTTTACTTTCTTGTGTAGCCCATGCAGATAGTGCAGGTTATACAATTCTGGTAATAATCCCAGTCCTTGATTAGATATTGAAATGATGACTGTGCATTACTGTCTCCGCATGTGAGTGGGGTGCTCTGTACGTGCCTTAACTGCCTGTGTTTTTCCTTTTCCTCCTTTTTCCTGTGCTTTCCAGGCACATGGCAGGGCAATTTTAAGAATTTACTGAGTTAAGTAAGGAAGATTCTCAGCGGCAGATTAATATCTCTGGCAGAGTAATTTAGTGCCTTGGCTCTTTATGCAGTGGGAGGTGGTAGCTTCCTGGTAGCCCTTTCACAGAAATGACCATCAGGAAGGAGCCCTCCCCTCTCCAGCCAGGCATAGTGTTTTATCACATGAGGAGCAAAACTCCTGAAAGGTCTAATCATGTTTCAGGCTTTTTCTGATGTGTTGCCATTTAGTAATGAAAACTTTAGCACATTAGCAAACCTTCATGCTAAGGTATTGAAGAGTATTTCTAAGATCAAAGACTGTTTAAAGGCTGCTTGAGAGTTTGCCTTTCCATCCTAACTTAACTTCTGTGAAGCACAATACAAGTCTCAGGTGGCTCATTTAGATGCCCTGTCACATCTTCTTGTTCGCTAAAAGAAGTAAGAAAATACACACTAATTTTGATTTTTTCAGCCAGAATTCTTTTGCACGTGTTAGGCAGTTACATCTGTAGTGCCTGATGTTAGCAAGGAGTGGTGAAGATTTTGCAGGGCCATTGTTGCCAACAAGAAACGTTTCTGTATTTACTTCAAAGAGTGCTGCCTGGTTGTGTGCTTCAAAGAGTGAACGCATCAAATGATAGGCAAGAAAAGCACCTCAAAAAATTGTTTCTGCTGTGGACCAATTTGGTGAGTCGGAAAATTGCTGTAGTGGAATTTTGTACTGACTGGCAAATTGTCTTCTCCCCGAAATGAAACCATGCCATCCTTCATTTACTGTGAGCTGCTACACTTACTACCGCTAAGGAGGAATGAGTTCTCCATTTTTTGACCTTAACACTTTTTTTCCCTTAACAATCTTTTCTCTACTTTCATTTTCTTTTTGGTCTACCTGTTTCTCCCCTCCCTTCATGCAAAAGCACATTAATCATTAACATTTGTACAGGTGGCTGAAAAAGTGCCTTTTCAAAGCTGCTTTTAGCGGAGGTATAAATATTAACTAGGAGATCAATCCACCAGTAGCTGCAGGACTGCTTTTTAAATACTACTTTAAGTACCGTTTTTGCATTTGAGAGGTAGTAGTCTGCTGTTACGCACTCAGAGGTGTTCAATCCATGGATAATGGACCTGAAAAATGAACAGCAAAATTAGGTACAGAAGTGACACGATCTCAAAATGAGTATAGCAAATGCTGGTATTAAGCCTCCTTCCATTTAATATAGCCTTGGGATGGTGCCTGGAGCATGGGATCATCTTTAGTTGAGTTGTGGAGCCCAAAATATTTTACTGGAGGTACTGGACCCTTTGGAAGGGTCACACATGGCTGATGCTAAAAGCAAAACTATGAAATTGGTTTTCTTTGTTAATTCTCCCTTATCTCCTCAAAGTGGTTCAGGAATTCCAGGATAAACCCCACTTCATTAGGCATGTTGAAAACGTGTTGTGACAAACGATCTCTAGTTACCAAACCGCTAACGGAAAGCAACAAGGGAAGACTAAGAGGAATAAACAACTTCTACAAATAATAAATACTGTTATCCTATGCTGTTTTTTCTTTCTGCTCTCTTTGCTATGATCACATAGCCTGGTAGGACTATATGTTGTATTGCAATTTGAATGTAGAGATGCCTTAAACAGGTACCAACAGCTGTCCCAAGGAATGGACATTGTAATCAGAGCGGCAAGTGGCGGGGTCCTCTCCATCTCTGCAGAGACAGAGAGATAGGATATGTATCAGAAAAGCTGAAACAGAGGAGCTTGTAATATTGAGACCAGAGAGGATATTCCACTGGTGTAAAAAAGAGGAAGATGCTTTAGATTTACTGGTAGATTTAATCCTCAGCCAACTGCTTACTTAGGCTTTTGTTATGGGACATTCTGAACAGCAAACTAAAGTGTGATATTTAAGCCAACAGAAAGAACAGCAAGCAGCTCTTCTCAGGCCACGTTATACATGTATAATGTTTTTGTTCTTTTAACACTGGCATTAGAGCTGTTGCTCACCACTAGAAAATGTCAGCAGTCACAACTGTGAAGTTGTTGAGGAGAGTGTTTCAGAAATAAACCAAATGTAATACATTCAAATGATTTCTTTGGGGAGGGGCACCAATGCCACCTTTTCTGAAGAAGAGATGTTTAAACTCATCTTTGTAGAAGATTGTTTTTTTCCATTTAGAAAGCAGTGTTTTCTGCTTTCGGTGAAGAATCCCAAAATCTAGAACCCCCTGCTCTGAATCACAGACAGGCCATGTCAGAGAGAGTCAATGACATGAGGAAAAAGTATCTCACAGGCTAAGCACAAAACCGTTGGAAATGGAAAGATGCCTTTAGGGAAAATATCCCCTAGACTCCACAGTCCCTATTCCCCAACCCTCATTTGAGGAATAAACCAAATGGTTTTTTGTTTCCTTAAGTAAATTCAGACCCAGGTGAGCAACCATGCTGGTTGCTTCCCCTGTTACGAGCTGTCAGCTGGTGGCACATGGCTGTGCCTGCAGGAAGATCTCACTGCAGCAGCATGTCTTGGGTTGGTCAGTGAGGGCATGGCGAGGAATGATGTAACTGAAACTCCAAACATATGGTGAGTTTGTGGTCTTCTTTTTTTTTTTTTTTTTTTTGTGTGGGTGTGTGGGGGGGGGGGGGGTGGGTGTGTTNNNNGTGTGTGTGTGTTGTTTTTTTTTTCCTAAGAAAAAAAATGCAGACTTTGTTTTGTCCTTTGTAGCTGAAAACTAAGAGGACAGTGATTAGAGCTTTTACCTAGGACAAAAAAAAAAAAAATTAGTAAAGCTGCTTTTCTGGCCATTTTATCTAATAGCAGTAAATCTCATTGAGCAGAGTGCATCTGTTCTCACAGATGCAGCTATAGACTAATGAACTTCTGATGGTGCTACCAGAGCTTTATACCCAGGTACCAGGGTCTTTTTGCTCCTGCAGTAGTTACATTTTAGTGGGTGAATCTGTAAAGATTGAAAGATCACATACTGGCTTTTCATTACAGTCAGGTCAATGGGCTATACCTGGGCAAAAGTATGGTAATTCATTATTTAATGAAAAGAAATGGCTTCAGTTCTGTTCCGTTTCTAGTAATACATGATCTTCTAAATGTGGTGTTTCGAAAAAGTCTAATCCCTGCATTAAACACTGGAGTTTTTTTTAAATTTATTGCCTTGGTTTTTCAGTATGAGTATTCCTCTCAGGCTATTATTTTTAGATCCTTAAGACTCTTGTTTAAAAATAAAATTACATAGCTTGGAGTTTTGACGCAGCCAGGTCAGTAAATAAGAATCATTTTTCAGTGTTCCCATCCCTCCATCTTTCCCATCTGGAGCTCCTGAATGGGTCTATATTTTTATTGTTCCTTACTGATCAAATTGTCCTTTGTTATTTTACCCAATACAAAGGGGTGAGGGAATTGTCCAGAAGGCCTTTATTGTCTTCATCCTGTTCATGAATGATTCAAGGAACGGTATCCAGTTCCTGGAAGCTCTAGGGCTTCATTTTTAATTTTGACTAATTGTTTTCTTGAAATAATGAGCAGTGATGGCTTCAGAAAGCACAGCCTTCTGGCGCCCAGATCATTAATGACTCACTGTATCTCTAGTAATAGTTAAAAATATGCTTCACCACAATTTTAAGAAGTTCTAGTTGTTTTGCTCACAAAGGATGTGTAACGTATGGTAGGAATAAGTGATGTTGTATTTGCTTGTAATTTCTTATTCATGCCCATTATGAGAAACAGAATCTGACACAAGAAAAATAATAGCAAGAAAAAAGGAGTTGCATTGAAAGACTGGTCCAGATGGAAAATATTCTCTGGGGTGTTTTTTTTAACATGGGCACTGACCCTCTTGGCTCCTCCTTGTCTCCTCTACAGTGACACAGTGCAAGTACCACCGTTTTCAAGGCTCATCTGTAGTGGGAGCACTAAAATTTAGTCCCCTGTTCAGGAAGACTTTGGCTTTCTTGGAGATTTTGTGGTGCAAATTTCACCACACATGTTCTTCAAGAGCAGTGCTGGAGAACATGTTAGCTGCCCAGGGGACCATGCGGGAGAGGTTTCCAGCAAGGGAAATCCCTCATGACTTGTCTCAGGCAATGCATGGGCAGGTCTGTTCTCATCCATATTTGTGTTTTCTCTTGAGAGGAGGTCATGTAAGGCCTCGCAGTGTCTGAGCATCAAAGACATTCATGAAGTTGCTGCTAAGGATTGACCGTTGAGTCTTTTCAGCCCAGTACAGTACTGTGCTCTCACAGGTCCACCTCTCCATTCAGTGGGGCAATGGTTGTCCTGAGCAAACACTTTTAGGCTTAGAGCCTCCTCATCCAAAATGTTCTTTCCCAGGTGACAGCTAAACCTGTGGTCAAAACCCTTCCCACAGTGTTAGCCACTGTGTATACTCCCCAGTGCCTGTGACATCCCAAAGGCCATCAGTAAGAGACTTGCTATGATTATCATCTCCTTGTGGAGAAAGTCATCTGCCACAAATAGCACACACAGAAGCTAGTCAGAGATCATATGGATGGCAAAGCTTGATGTGGAGAGGTTATCACATCAAAAGCAGGAGCTTTGGCATGGTTTTCACAGTTTTGGGGTGATTATATGATGGGAATGGAGAAGAGCTTTGTATTTTCACAGGGAGAATTGACCAGAAGGAAGCTTGGAACGGGAGGCAAAGAAGCATCGCCCTGGTGTTTGTATGAACAAAGCTTGCTGAACAAAATTTGGTGCCTGTAGATATACATTTATGGATGCATATACACAAATTGTGTACATGCAGAGACACATATTTCTCAGTCCCCGTCAGCTTTTGTCTCTTAAGAGACACCAAAACACAGGCTATCCGAGTCAGAAAGTGGTGGTGAACCATGACAGGGAGTGAGGCATAATACAGAACTGATGGAGAGTTCATTGTCCAATGCGCTTGGGTGAAATGAAGTGTAGGCATGGTTGTCATCGGGTATAGCTCTGCAGGCATAGCAAATTCACCTTTTTTCAACCTCAGTGGTGTCTCAAGTCTGTTATAAGGTGAAAAAGTTGCCTGATGTTACAAGGAAAGCTACAAAAGTCAAGGATATGCCATCTCCAGTGCAGTGAAGGACAGCTCTTCTTGGCAAAGGGAAGAAACGTTAGGCAGACTTTTGCCAACTATGTCAGACACTTTGCTGTTGGTCCTGCCAAAGAGATTACATATCTCTGAACCTGCTTTTTTAGTTTGGTGACATTGGGGTTTTTTTTAACCATGTCCAAAACTGCTGTATCAGAATTTCCACAGATCTGATGAGATAATATGTAAAGAATTAGAGAAGTCTGTATTTCAATCTATTGAATGGCCTGTTCAGCCCTTCTTCCCTCCATCATTTGCAGTATGATGTGAAATCATATTGAGAAGAGCAGTGTGATAAGCTAAACCCAGTAAGGTTAAAAACTGAAAAGCCAAGTCTAATGTTTTCTGTACCTATTTTACTGCTTAAAATTCAGTGGTGGCCAGAAATCTGTATCATTAAGTCCCTTGGCACCAGCACAGCATTCAACAGCATGTTAGAGGAGTTTCTTCTGGAAAGCATCTCCAGGATGATTTTCAGCAAGGATGTGTTGTTCTGTTTTTATAAAAGCACCAAAGATGTATTTGATTTCATTGTGTGTCTGTCTGGCTTTGTTCATAGTTGTTGTAGTTGAAGTTACTTTTTTGGTAGTTCCTCTTTTGTTGTTACTTTTTCTTGTGCAGGGGATGCCCCAGTGTCTTCCCCTACTCTGCTGCCACAACAACAAGCCCAAACAAAAACCTATCACTGCCACCACATTGGTTTGAAATGAGAAGCTGAGGCCTGTAATGTCAAGATAAGGTATTTTATCAGCATTTAATTACAGCCCTTTGTTAAATGGGTGCATACAGAAGTATGCATTAAATGGTAATGCTGAGTTCTCATCAAGGACTTGTTTATTGGAGCATCAGTCAAAGGAGGCTAAAAATGCCATCTTCACTCCCCATTTATTTTAGGAGCTCATTATAGCAGAAATACCTTTTTCATAACCCTGGGCTGATATTTTAGAAAATACCACTGTAGTAAAATTTCCTTTACGTGTCTACAACTTGTTTCCAAAACTCTTAATTGTGCCTGTGGGGAGAAAGGCTGTCTAAATGTAAAGCTGCTTCCCAGCATACTTTATCTTAGGATAATCCTTTTATCCAAGGAAATTGAGGCACATTTTATAGCATCCAGCAGTACATTACCAAGCCTACAGTGGAGCAGAATGAATGCAATAAAGCCAGCATGCCACCGTATCCATTTTTCTTAGCACTTTTTAGCTATTTATCAAACTTTGTTTTCAATTTATGAGTGAATTTAGTCCTCCTGAAAATGAAGCACTGCTTTTGGCTTTGCATCAAGTGTAATGCAGGCAAACTCATGCCACGTTCACCCCTCTCTCTTTGTCTGCAGTGCTGGTGATGCGTCGTCTTCAACTCTTCCTACGAAGAGTTTGGCAGGCTCTGAGAAATTAATCATTACAGTTCTGTGGTAGATACAGACAGCTAACAGGAGTCGAACCCAGATTTGCTAATTAATATAGACAAGATGAGTTTATTTTATTTTATTTTTTTAAATCTCTTGAGGAGAGGCAGAATGATGCTTCAGAGAAGGAGTCATTTGGATTTTGTCAACCTCTCTGAGCATTCTCTGTTCTGTAAAGGCTTGCGAAGGAAGGGACAGCCGGGGGTGCAAGTGTTGGATAGTCAGTGGAAATCCCTGTTTGGCATTTCAGCAGTGATTCAGATAAAAGCAAACTTAAAAAATGGGAGGAAATAAGCCTGAAAATATTTTTTTTTTTACTGCTGCTGCAAAATCTGTGCTAGCTCTTGTCTCCTAACCTTGAAGAAAGGTGTAACAGACATTGAAAAATACAATAGGCATTAGCAGTGCGAAGAGACATGTTAAAATCCCGCAGGCAGGGAGAAGAGGCAGATATTCCATGTTCTTACTGCCATTTTTTCCTTTATATGCAGGCCCCTTTTTGCCCTACTAGCCCCCCAAATAGTCCAAATCTTTCCATACAATCTCCACTACCTCCCAGCTCCTTGGTGAAGGGGAGTTGAAAAGCAAGATATTGAAAACAGAAACAAGTATTTTTATTACTACAGTGCACAGTTAGTCCTGGCTCTGTGTCTTGATCAGAAGATGGCAGAAAGATCATCCATCGGTACAAACCCCTAGGCTTGCAAAGGTTAAAAGGGTGTAATGCTTTGATGGTTGAAAAAAGAAACACATGCATTTTAAGGACACAGGTCCACTCACAAATATTATTATACTTCAGGGCAGCTGTCTAAAACCAGGCAACAACATTTGATATTGCTTGTCCTCCTCCTCCTGTTCCCTGCTTTCTTGAGGAAGGGGGTGGCTTTGAGGTTTACAATGCTGCTCTCCCATCTCCCTGCCTTAAATCACAGCAGTATTCATTTTTCTTTTATCTGTGAGCTGCTACGTGACTTGGTTTTTCTTCTTCCATTCAAGAGCTGCAGTGAGAAGACACACAGGGTTGTCACTGTGCCCTCATGGCCATGATGTGCCAGGCCAGCACAAGGTCTATGAAGCAAGATCCTCAGCACTTTGGTTGGCCTCCCAGGAGGACACATTTAGTCTGTTTGCAGGAACAGGGAGGAGGTGAAACGTGTCCTATTTCTCACGGTCCTAAAGCAAGAGTGATGACCTTACATCTGCCAAGGGGAACTGGTCACAAATCATGCATTTTGTTGATGCAGGAGAACAGGGCTGTGGTGTTACAGATTTACTACCAATGAGAAATGTGTCCATTCTGCTAAATGCTGATGTCCAAACTGTGGCTGCAGACCAGAAAAGAAAGGTTACTGTTGTGCAGAGGAAAAATAAAAGAGATTTCTCCTCTGCTTCAAAGAGATGGAAAGCTAAATGAGTCCTTCACATCATCTCCATTTTTTTCCCCAGGAGATGTGGTTAAGTTCTTTTATATTTTGTCACCCCCTTCTCCCCTTGTTCATGGGGAGGAAAAGAAAGAGATAACCAATTAAATTTCTGATGTGGAGGTGCTGCAGCCTTTCTTTGTGCAGAGGTATCTCTGATTCTCACATACTTATTTTCATATTCAGTTTTCATATGCTGAGCAGATCACTTGTTAATTGTTAAATGGCTGCTCTGCAATTCAGTTATGGAAATGATTTCCTTTTCAGTACCACTTGCCCTTGAATTGAGAACAAGAGGTCAACCAAAATTAGATAACTTTTCTTTTAATCTTTTCTCTTTCTAAAAAAAGATATGGTTCAACATGATGCCTGTCAAGAAGACTGTGAAGTGCTGTACATTAAAGCAGCCTTCATGGTAAGGCTGGTGTTGGGAACTGGTGTCCTGATCTATCTCCGTTAGACTTTCAAACAGATGAGTCCAGGTGCGGGGCATTGACTGTAGAGCAGCGTTCATATTCTATTGCCTGTATTCATTTCTGGGATTAATTTTGAAATTACAGCTTGAATAAAGCAATGCTGCAATATTAGCTGAGGCAGAGAGCTGTGTGGGCAGAGCCTACGGCCCCTTGACTTCAGTGGGATTCTTCACAGGCATAACTGTCCTCCCCCACTGAGATCCTTTAGGATTGCACCTACAGTTTCAGCTTTCATTGTGAACCTTTGCTTTTCCTCTTACACAGGGAAAGAGGCTGGGGGGAAGGAGTTGCATAGCATGCAGCAAATTTTGGCAACAACATATTCTGTATTTTTAAAACAAACAAACAAAAAATTTTTAAAAAGGCACAGAAAAATGCAAATCTGTANAGCTGTATTCCTCTGGTGTCTCTCTGCCAGCATCTAACACTGATATTTTAGGGCATTTGATCCAAAGGTCACTGAAGTCAGTGCAGAGATTCCCACTATCTTTAGTGGGCTTTGCACCACACTTAGCAAGAGATGATAAATCCAAGCGCAATGCCTGTCCCGGGGCTTTGGAACAGTAATAGCAGCAGTGCTGGAGGGGCTGTAAAACAGGCTGCACCGCAAATACATGGCTGCCCTTCTTTCTGTGGAACATTTCTCATGGCAAATTGAAAGAGAGCAGTTTGCATTTTAAAAGAAATGAGGAAAAAATTCTCAAAAAATTAAATAAACCTCTTTTTTTTTTTTCCTAATTTGTCTTTTTTCCCCTTTTAAGTTCATACATTTGAGTTACTAAAAAGAAACAAGCATAGTTATTTTGGTCCTGCTGAGAATACATGTTTGCGGTGGCAACATAACTCTGAATAGCCCCTTTTGTTCCCATAAATTCTATTTTCAGATCATTGGGATAGATATAGATAAAAGCTGTAAAAATAGAAAAAAAACCCAACCTGTGAGGCCTGAGCACTTTGTCTTGTTACATTTCTGAAGGAGAACTCAGCTGAATGTATGCTGAACTGCAGGTGTATTTTCAAGCCTTTGGTACACTGTTTATGTAATTTTAGGGGAGTCCTTCCCAAATGAGAGTAACTTTTCACTCTCCATTTAGAGCATTTGTGTGCATATTGCTGGGCTTTGTGCTTTTGCTCCTCCTCTAGGTGGTAAAATACCCTGGAGCAAATAGATGCCTCCCATCACTGTGATGCTATAAACACAGATGGGATAGATGTGCATTAAACAGATGCCCTTGAAAAATTGGTAAAAAATTCCATTTAGTGGGCACGATGTATTTGTTGTAACTGGGTCATGCTGATTTAAGAGCTTAGGTGCAAGAATATGGGGACTTTCTGAATATGGAACTTTTAGAGGGCAGTGTTTGTCACTGTTCAGAGACATGAACCAGTGGAGGATTTGTATGGTCTTTACCAACCACTTGCAAAACTTGCAGCAACCAAAATAAGCACTGCTGTACATTTTGTTCTGCTCTGCCTGTTGAAGTATTTCAGCAACATGCACTGAACTCCTCTCATCTGCTCCTGTTTCAGGCAGTACAGGCACTTTTAGACCACAGGGCAAGTACACAAAGTTCAGAAAGGAGCAGAAAATAAGGTTTTAAACTTTCTAAAATGCTGGTTCAGAGTAATTTTAATCTTCAGCATCATCTTTGACAAAACCAGGTATGGTACTGGCTTAAGAGAGACTGGAGTCAAAAAGCCAGGGTCTTCTAGACATTGCCATCAGCATGAGCCAGCATTCCCTGCTGTGGTGGTCAATAAGACGCTTGAACTTTCTCTAAGGTATTAATTTCAACTCAGATTTTAGATTTGGTGTAATACTTTTATGAAGGACATTAATGGACCATTGAATCCTTTATAAAACAGATCAACTAAAACATAAAAGAGCTGTGAAGGGAGCAAGAGAGATCCATCTGGGGATGCTGACCAAGATGTTAAGACTGCAAGCTGATAGTGCTTTCAGCCAGAACATGCCAGGATCCCAAGTCATGCAGCCTCCTAAAGGTTAGGTATTCTCTGCTCAGGTTTTGACTCTATTCTTTGACTGTGAGATTATTTTTAAATATAGATTACTTAAACTGTGTCTGTGTAGTTGGTATAAAAGTAATTCTTAGCTCCACAGCTCATTCCTGTTTTCCTGCCACTAAATATTGCACTAACGGAGAGAAATGCACCGATTTGGTTAAATAAGCAGTAAGTTAAAAAGGGCAGAAATTTTCTTATGTAATTGAGTCTTAACTAAATGCACAACCCGCAAACTCCAGTCTTGTCTAGATTCTGTGACAAAAACATGCCCCAGTGGCATGGAGTATTTGATGTTACAATATGGTACTTTACAATACAAGTAAGAAACTGGTAAATAATATCACAAAGCAGGTGAAACCTGATTCTGAAAAGGGCTTTTTTATGAGGCTGAATGATGCTTAATTTTGATTATTTTTTTTTTTTTTATGATGCTGAATGACTCCCATGTTAGATAATAGAGAGGTTAAAATGTAATGAATATGAATTCCTGGTCTGACTAATGTTCTCAGTAGAGAAGACAAATTTAAAGTAAAAGCAGAAGATTCTTACAGTAAGGGCTCTCTTTTTCTTAGACTAAGCTCATACTGCAATTAAGTGCTACAAGGCTGGAAAAACAGTGTCAAGCCTAGGTATTTGGAGATTAAACATGCAGAGAGCAAGCTGTAGACTGGTATTTCAGATCTGTGGGCAGGCTTAAAAACACCAACCAAACAAAATATGGTGCAAGAAAACATGGACAGTTGTCAAACAAGATAGAAATAGAAAAATGCAGATCAGGACAGGAAGGCAACGTTCATAAGTGAAGGGCATTTACCTTATAAGGTCCCTTGCAGGGGACTTTTGGAGGAAAGTACATCACCTTGTAGCAGTTCCACAGAGACTCTCTTTGTTAGTTAAGAGCTGACACAGCTGAGCTCAAATAAACTGTCATGGAGCTTTCTAGTCTCTGGTACCCTTGCAAGGACCAGCAGTGGAAGGACTTACCAGTGGTGGGGGAGCTGAGCTGGAGAAAAATGGGATAAAGAAGTAAAATGAGAACCTGATACCCTGACAGAAATTTAGTTTTTAAATAAATGTGATGATTCAAATCTATCAGTGATACAAAGGAAATTTATTTTTTCTTACTATTTTTTTTAATGCTGCCATTCTATGCTTCCCTGTACAGTTTGGTGAAACTTGCAGGTGTTGCTGTATTTTTTTTTTTTCTTTTATAACCTCTTAAACCCTGCCAGATATCTGTAGGCATGCACTAGGGCATTCACATAGAGAAAAATACAAACAAATGTTAAACATAATATTTCAGCCTCTGTTTCCTTAAGAATGCATCCTGTGACAGACACTGGAATTGCATAAGATCCACAAAAGCTTTATTCTAAAGGAAGAAAGAGAATGAGAAACTTTCAGTTTATTTTAAACTTTTAGGGTGATTGGGGACTGGCACCTAGGTTTGTTACAGAATTAATACGATTTCACATAAAGCTTTTTTTCATCTCCAGAATGAGGGTTAGACCAGTGATAACTGGTCTATAATGGTAGATTCAGACTAGATATAAGGAAGAAACTTTTTATGATGAGGGTGGTAAAACACTAGAACAGGCTACCCAAAGAGGTGGTAGATGCCCCATCCTGGCAACATTCAAAGTCAGGCTGGATGGGGCTCTGGGCGACCTGATTTAGTTAAGATGTCCCTGCTCACTGCAGAGTGGTTGGACTACATGACCTTCCTAGGTCCCTTCCAACACAAACCATTCTATGATTCCATGACTTCCAAAATTTGACCACAAGCCCCTAAATAAATTCTTCTTAAATTCTCCCTTGATAAGCCTCCACCTTGAAGAGTCAAGTCTCTTGAGATTTGTATTGCCTCTTCTTGTTGAAAGGGGGAAATGGCTGTGCCTGTAGGGCAGGGGAAGAGCAGGGCTTTCTCCCTGATACCCGCACGAAGTGACCTGAATCGCCACAGCCCGTCCGTACAGAGGTCTTTTAGGCTTGCCTAATGGAAACAAAGTTTGTGCAAAGAATAGTTAGAAAGCAGATGGCAGTTCTTGGCTGCTGAATTTAACTCTCTGCTTGTTTACACATACATAACAACTGGGCTCGAGACCCAACTAGAGTTGCATTCCAGTGTCACCAAGAAAGTGTCAGCAGACTAAGCAAGTGAAGTGATTTATTTTGTGTGCTGTTGGACCTATTTACTTCAAACCAATCAAGCAGCAGGAGAGAAATGCCTCTGTTCAAGCTTAAACATCCCACACTCCTTGTTTTAGGGTTTGAAAGGACCTTGAGCTCAGCTGTGCTTTCAAAGTTGCTGGAACTCGACTGAAAGCAGTCTTGATGTGCTTTCTGTGTCACAGTAGTGTCTGTAGGGGCAGAGAGGAGTTGGAGGGGGGGTCTTCTTTTTCAATTAATTTTTAGAAATCATTTTAGATACAGAGATGCCTCACCTTTCATTCCTGCACCACGAGTTAGACAGTTAGGTTTTTTAGTTCACTTGACGCAACCCTATTCCTATCTAAAGAAGGCAAGGGTGAGGGCAATGCCTTTAGTTAGGATTTCCCAGCCCTATATTTAGTGGTCTTTGGCTTTGGCCAGCTTATATGGTCAGTATTTCCCATGCCAGGTAGAATCCTTCCCCAAACTCGTTTGTCCATATCCAAAATCATCACTAAAAAGGAAAAATGTTCTGAGGGTTTCCTCTTAAATATCTTTTCATATAGGAAGTGCCATCATATTTTGAGGGGAAAATAAACCTTGGAAATAGTAAGCTCAAGGCTTACAGCACGACCAGGAAGGTGTCTCTTGGTATCCTTATAAAAAGAAACTGCCTTAAAAAATTTAGAAGCCTCTGCAAATCTTCTAGAGGTTTTGTCCAGCAGTTCAGTTCCTAGAGTATTTTGCCTGAATTGAGCACATTCCACAGTGGAAATGCAGTCTCCGGATGCTCTTGGCTCTGCTGTAGGTACCTGGCTCTGCGTTCAGGGTGAAGCACAGGCTGCCCAAGGGTAGGACAGAGGGTGTTGCCAGAAGGTAAGAGACAACCTCATGCCTAAGACAGTGAAACTCAACCTCCCAGTTTATTTTAGACTGCAAAGCCCTGGTGTGAGGCTTGGTGAAGCTGGCCACAGCTGAGCACTTCAGAGTCATTTCCCAATGAGATGTTCCCCATTTTCTGGGTGCCCAAGGCAGATGCAGGTAAATCTGCAAAGAGTTGTACACTTCCACCTGCAAGTAGTTGGACCTGTGTTGAAAAGGCATGGAGCACTATTAAAAACACTGCAAGTTTCTGAAAAACTGGGTAGATACCTCAAACTGTGTCTACACTGGAGGGATTTTTAGGTTCTGCATCACTTTGCCTGTTTACCAAGTGCTGAAGTGAAGCCAGGGTAGCTTCATGGGATTGACTGACTTTGAAACCTTAACATTGGTGTTTGGTGTTGTCATGTGGGACTCGGGAGGACAAACCAGGCTATTTTTAAATAATTATTTCTAACACATTTCAGTCACTCCACATTTATAAAGCTGGTTGCCTACAAGTTGGAGAAATCACTGGGAATTCCATATCAAATTCACATTTTTACGATGAGTGACTTGAACTGTGAACAGACAGGAGACCAAAATGCTCCATACAGTTTAAGCATATGCCTCTTTTCAGTGTGGGTGAGACGTAAAGGTCTTTCCATTCTGTTAAACTCTCATCATGGCCAAAGACCACAGCAGATTTCAAAAGGTATTTTATGGGGTAACTTGAGTCTCAACTACTTGAAAACATTATAAAAGGGTCTTGGGGGACCCAGGTAAACAGGCTTAAGCGAGTGGCAATCAGATAAGCCCAAATAAAAAGTTACAGATATAATCTTACAAAGCCTTGTCCATAAATGAGAATGCAGTTTGCATTTTCTCAATGTAAACAAGTCTTTTTTTTCTGAATTGTGTTCCCAACAGCAGAACTGTGGCTTTCATAGCTTTTCCTTTGTGGCCACAGCAAGTTGCCTTATGAAGTAGCTCAGCATTCGGGTTATTTGAATGTGTTTTTCCCTCACAGGAGAGACACTTGCGGTGTTTTCTCCAAAAGAGCTGAGAGCTGGACCGATGTCCATAATGAATGAGCAGTATCCTAGCAGCATCTGGAACACAGCGTTATGACTGAGCACTCTTTCAACAATGAAGAGAAATAGGAGATCACTAATCACAAACACAGGGTAATTACCCCTGTCAGACGTCCGCCGTTTGTTCATGGTCAGCCTGTGGATTTCCACGCTGTGTATCGGTTTTTCAGTGGAGGCGTGGGTAGGTAGCCCTGGTAATGCACAGTTCATGTGTGGGGAGCACGCAGGACAGGGTGTGGCTCTCTGGGTGGGATACCGAAAACACATAAGGTTAAAGCAGGTCAAAAATAGGGGAACAGATCCAAATCAAAGTGATTTAAAAAAAAAAAAAAGATAGGGAGTCTTGCAAAACCCAATGTGCATTAGTATCACCAGTCTGGAAACAGCATAGCCATACAGAAAGTGTATAGAGCTTGCATAAAAGTGTTAAGCTGTGTATTTTTCTTGCTTATTCTTTATTATGTGTTATTCTTGTTAATTCTTTGACATGCAACATAGAAGAACTACATTGTGTGCTTCCTTATAGTTAGTTATAATGATTAAAATATGCTGTTTGTTTGTTTTTTTTCAAGTAGCACTTTCTAAAATGAAACTTGTGCTTCCAAAGACACAGAGACCAGCAGGTTAAAGCGTGTGCATCTCTGTATCTTTAAATACTAATTTTTCATGTAAAGTATAAAATACTAGGTAGACTCTTTTCAGTAGGTTGATCATGTAAAAGCAATGACATTACATTTTGCTGTGCAGTATCAGACCTGCTCTTATGCTCCTGGAATTATTCCAATTTCTACAATCCTTTATCTATTTAATCTGTGATATTACAGGCTTGATGTTACATTAAAAGTATTAAAAAAAAAAATCTGCAAGCGGGTTAACTTTTTTTTTTTCCTGTGGGGATGCAATCATCATTTGCTTAAGAGATTCTTGGTTCATGTAATGCCAAAATAATGGAGAAGATTTAGAAAGCACTTTCAGTTACAAATATTTGTGCTTTATTTTATGTGGTATTATGGAAATGAATTACACTTTACCTTAGTGTTTTTGAGGGCCATGATTTTAGGTTTGTTGCAAAAATAGCTCTGAATTGAATTAAAAATCATTAATTTAGTCTTGTCAGAAATGTAGTCATATGAAATTAATGAATTGCCATCCATTCCAGTTTTTCTGGAATCATCTAGACATTGCTGTTACTATCTTATGCCCCAGTGTATCTTGCAGAATATTAATGAGTCTAAAAATATCTTCTTAAGTTTGCAGTGGGAAGACTTGATGCAGCATCTTGTACTTTTGTCACCCTGTGTTGGTTTGTGGCAGTCCAGGGGTTGGTTGGTTGGTTGGTTTGTTTGTGGGGGTTATTTTGTTGTTTGTTTGTTTGTTTTCTTGTTTGTTTGTGTTGTGTTTTGTTTTTCTTCTTTTTACCACTTATTTGGTGTTCCTAATCTGAGAATCTAAGCAGCAATATCTGGGTGATTCTGCTCTGGCAAGGGGGTTTGACTAGATGATCTTTTGAGATCCCTTCCATCCCCTAACATTCTTTGATTCTGTGAAAAATAAATCACTCTCATAAACATCTGACAGGAAACATTTCCACTTAGCATGAATCACTCTGTTCAATGTATTACCCTGATTTTTGAAGAAGAAAAAATAAGCTCAGGTCCGATATTAATCTTTTTGGGTCATCTTTTCCTCCTTTGGAGAACATTGTCATGGTAACTTAAGCATTATTTTTTTTTAGCATGAATTATGCAGGTCATTTCTGTCTCACTCTTCTCCCCAGTCCTGCTAGGAATGCCGTAAGGGACTAGTCCTCAGAGAAGCTAACCTGGAGCAGCCAGGAAGCACTCAGTGCTGGGAGGGATCTTTCACCCTAATAGTCTACAAGAAGATGAAGCATAGCTTGTTGTGTATTCTGATATTCCTGCAGCAGCTACCACAGAAGTTAGCATGGAAGAAGGATGTGGGATAGCATCACAGCAGAACAAAACCCAGTAGATCTTAACCAGGCAGACCTGGTGAGTCACAGTGGAACTGTATGCACCAGGTACCAAGGGAAGGCCCTCCAAAGAAAGGTTTGGAAACAAGTAATAATAGTGCTGCAGTGAGTTTTTCGAGATTACTTATCAGGGTTTATTTATTTTCTCCCATCAGACAGTATGAGAGCAAATTCCCACAGTAAAAGTAGTCTACAATGAAGGGAGGCTTCTGCAGTGGAGCTTGATGGCACAAAAGACTGTTAGATATGCCTTTTCCAAGGAAAATGCATCCTTGCACTGTTTTAAAAAGTGTCCCGTTTCCATTTTGAATTTTTGGTTATGTTGTGTTTGGTTTTTTTGTGTTTTCTCATGTCTTTTTGGGGGATGGGGGAGGGTGTTTGATAATTGTTTTTTCTTCCTTTTTCATTAAGATTTGCATTTCTTTGTCATGCAAGCCTCTAAGCAAGTCCAGCTAAACCTCGAAGGCTACTATCTTACTGTTTCTGTCTGCTTTGGAGAAATACCTCTAACATGGGAGATGCTATTAATACCTTCTGGCAGTGGCCAGGTCACTGGCATGACTGAGGCTACTTGCCAGCTCCCTTTTAACGCTGGAGCCAGTGGGCTCTGCAGGCAGCTCACTGCTGCTGCCTTAGAGCCACCTCTGCTCCCAGCAGTGCCGGTGTGTTGAGGAATGACTGAAGCTACCTCTTACTGTAATCTATTGACTTAAAAACTAGCCAAGTGGCCCTGATGGAGCAGTGAGTAAAAAAGGACTAAAGGACTTCGACTGGTTTCTATTTTTTTTATTCGCTAAGTTGCCTTGTGGTTATTTTACTGTCAGGTCTGTGCTACCCCTCTGCCTGTTCTCTAGGTTTCCTCCTTGATGCTTTCCAGGCATTTTCTTCTCACTGCAGTTATAAGCTTTTAATGATTAAGAATAAAAAGGAAAAAAAAAAAGGGGAAAACTGAGAATGTATAGTTCATAGTTCTGAGAATGGAAAGCTGGATCAAAAGTGAATTACAGGCTATGAAGTTACTCCAAAATCAGTATTTTGTCTTTTTGCATTAATGCCTTGGAAACAAAGTGACATTTGTTTCTGCTCATGGGTGTTGCTGGAGAAGATGAGCATGCTTGGAGTTCCCGTGCGTGTTGACTGTTGTACTCCTTCCCGTGTGATGCAAGCTGACCCCAAGTTCAGGCTTGTGTGTGATGTCGAAGTGACAGGACCACACTGAGCAGCTTTCTCTGGATTGTTTTATTACCCCTCACCGGCTTTTCTGTGGGCACCCTAATTTGCTTGTATTGTGAATTGTTAAGATATTCATCTGGTGTTGGTGCATTGCTGATTTTATCCTAACCCTGTTGCTTTGATGTAAGCCAAGCCTGCCATTTCCTTAGTGCACTTAAAGGCAAAGCGGTTTTTAGATACGTGTTTACAGACATAACTATGTTTGGAAGAAAATGATTGATAAGCTTTTAATGTATGTGACTTTACATATCCCTGTGTTTCTTCTGAACTTAAGGTGTGTATTATTCACACCAAAATCCTCCACAGGTAGGCTGTCCTTCTGTATATTTTGGTACTTTTTCCCCCTGCAAACAACAAGCCTGTAGGTGAGTGCACTTGCTGGGAAATCAGCAGTGTCCACAGAGGAGCGGTGAAACCTCTGGGTTGGTGGGGGACCCTTCATCTCTTCCCAGGCTCCTGCCGAGCTGCCACACGCATCCCACTGCTGGTCAGCGTGGGGTGACTCGCAGCATGTGAGACAGGAGCAATCTGCAGATGACTTTTGGTCCACCACCTCTTCTGCAGAGGAGACTGGGGCAGCTGTTCAGATGGAAAACTGTATGTGGTTATCTCCTAGCCTACCACGGTGGAATGTTACGTTGTTTTGGAGGTATTCCCTTCCGGGTTTACTATCCATAAAATGAGAGGTTTGACAGTCATGACTCTGGAATACTTTTTTCTACCAGTGATGCACTTAATTACTTATGTATTATATACTTGGTATTTATCCTGGCTAACAGAGGAGGTAGGAGATTTGCTTAGCAGCAGAATATTCAGTGATCTGGAAGGAAAAGTGACACAAAGTAGTAAAAAAAATGTTATTTATTGCTTAGCCACGAGGAACTCAATCTGTTAAAAAACAGAAAAACATAATTTCTGTAGGAAATGTTATGCCAGAAATTTCTTTGATTCACCCTTTAGCACATCCGACTAAGAAGTGAAGAAATAAGTTGGGTTTGGTTTTTTTTAATCACGTGTCACTGAACAGTTGGGCTTCAGCCCCCTCAAAAAAAGGCCACACTTCTGGACTCTACTACTTTTGTTACTAACTTCTACTGAAATTCTGGCTTCCATGATTCCTTTATTTCAGAAACAAATCCCTCCATAATTAAAGCAATTTGCTTATCTGTAAACATTGCCTACACCAAAAGGGCTAAAACCCCACAAAACTCCCATTACTTCAGGAGGCAGCTGTGTGGGTCCATTGGTCTGTGTCTGTACCTGGCTGGCTGGCTGTGCTTGCACACAGCCATCAGAAGCTGTTGCTTTTTCACTCTCTAAAGAGTTTGCTTTCCTGGTAATTGAAGATTGGCTAATTCCTAAGAGCCGTTAGTGATCTTCAGAGTACCACATCAACTTGAAAGTATGACCTGTCATGGGGTGTCACTGAGGTTTCTTCGTCCCTTCCACTCACTCAGGACAGGGTCCTTGGGTCCTAGTTCATGGCATCTTTGCTCTTCCATTTCCACATGATCTGAAGCAGTTGTCTTGTGGGCCTGTCTTGGTAGTGGCAACCATGGGCGCCTGGTGGCCTCTGGGACCCCAAAGCAAGCAGTTGTAAGTGAGCTTGTTCCCGTGGGATGTGGACCCTGTGCTTGCTTCAGGCACATCTGAAATCCTCAGAGGTGATGACGGGCACACAGCATCACCTGTATTCTCTGCTTGGGGTTTCAAAACGTGAGTGCTTTTAGTAGGGAATAGTATCTAACCAGACAAACCCCGCATTTCTCTCTGTCTTAGCTCTCGAATGCCACAGAGTGCTTCCTGTGTGAAGGTGGAGTTGGGTCCTTATCTCCTTGCATGTGATGCCTCCGCTGAAACATGGAGACCTGCTCTCCTGGTAGCCAGACAGCTTTCTGCTTGGCAGCACTTCTCTGATTTAATGGAAGAAAGTTCCCTGGTACGCTGCACCCACCTGGGTTGTGGGTTGTTGTGGTTGTCATTAATACCTTGGCATCTTTGTTCAGTTGCTGAGCAATTTTTCTTTCCTCCACCTTGGTGGGGGATTCTTCTTACCTCTCTCAAAGCTTTGTCTGAGGTGTTTTTCCCTGGATAGTCAAATATTTGCACAAAGCAACCGTGGGCCAGCAACCATGGAGTGTGGCACCCCCCTGACTGCATGCATAACCAGCATCTCCCTCGCAACCACTATTTGCTGACAACGCTGACTTCCTAACTTCTGCGTCAGCACATGGAACAAGCTTTAGTCACGACATGTCAAGATCCAAAGCAAATTTACTGCCAACTTCCATTGCAGTCCTGGCAGCGACTGTGTTCCCTGAATGCTGAATGTTTTAGGAAGTCACCGAATCAAGTGGAAAAGAATATTAATAAAGTGATACGTGAATTCAGAGAGGGTTATTTTTTGTTTTCCAGTGTAGTAGCTGGAACTTAAAAATACTGAGTCTACCAAAGTTGCTGGGATCCATTTCAAGTAGCTGGTCAAACTGATGCAACAGAGAACAACTGTAAAGGATTTTCTTAAGTTTGACTCTGTGAGGATTTGTTTTCTAAAAATACAAGGGTTTTTTAGAAAGTTGTGCTTCTCTTAGTCTCTCATATAAATATTTTTGCAGCTCTGTCTTGTTCCTGAAAAAGAAAAAACCTAGAAGACCTAATTCATAGCTGGGGGGAGTTTGTGTTTATTGGATGTTTGTTTTGCATTTCCTTTTTATAGCCCAGGCTCAGGAGGGAAATGGGAGGGAGGGTGGGAAGGCATGTGGGGAGAAAACCAGGACGGTCACAAGACATGGGCATCCATGCCCACACCTTTCTGAGAGCATCGAGCTTGGCTTTCCAGCCTGCAGGTGGGGATGCACGTGCTGTTTCCATTGCACATGGACATACTCTTAACGACTCAGCTCGTCTGCATACATGTGCCTTTTTCCAAAGATCACATCAGTCTCTGTGAAGGCCTCAGCTGAAGTCCAGATTTCAGTCTAGTAGGCGAGTATGATGTGCTTCAGGGCACTGCTTATCATGTTTTGGGTATGAAACATTCACCACAGCAGCTCCCTGTCTGGGAAAGGGGCTTGTGGTGCTGTCATTGCATGTTGGTAGCTTCAGATAAGTGTGTTTGGTAGCCTGTTGATGTTCTTTTTTGATAGCTTCTTTTGAATGAAATAATAGCCTCTTTTGAATGAAATTTGTCCTGCTTCTGGAGGACACACTAGGGGAGTGATGGGAAGTTTTAATTTTACAGCTTACATCTTCTTTATTCGTTCTTTTTTTCTCCTTCTTTGGAAATTTTTTGAGGATATAAACTAAAAAAGCATTAAATAAATCTACAGCCCAGTTCTGAGCAGCCTGATTTACAGCCCTCTCAGTCACATTTTAGATTGGTCCACATGAGAGTGTGATAACTATTTAGATACCATCTAATCCACATTGGAAAGTTTTAGCTGCTTTACAGATAAAAGTGTGCTTTGTGAATACACTTGGACTTCCTTGACGTGCCATGAAGAGACGTAGTGTAATCCAAGAGTGTCCTTTCACTCAATTTACATTCCTTTTAACTCACAATACTTGAAGAAAAAAAAATCCTTATGTCTTAGGCTGGCACAAAAATTCACTGGAGCTGGGAGCTTTGGTTGTCTTCTGCCAGCTCATACTCATCGTGTGATTGGTCCATAAAATGAGTTTATGCAGAGTTTAAATGTTGCCAGGGCACACCCTGGCCTGGGGAAGTCTGTTGATGGGCTCATGTGACTTGAGGTGTGCAGTTGTGTCTGGAAAGCCACAGAAGTCAACAGGCATTTTAGCCTTGGAGTTCATCCCATTGAGGACCATGACCCACGGCTGTAATTATGCTTGCCAAGATATTTTATACAAGGACTTTTCTACCATCGCTGAGGACAAGAAAAATGGTGCAAAAGAGCCCTTGCTGTCAAATCCTAGATTTTGTAATTTTGTGTCTGTGTTGTTACTGGTCACAGATGTTTGATGCTACTTTTGTCATGGTTTGGAATGTACTAATTACTTATATTTGGAGGTGAATGATTATTTTTAAAAAACCCAACCACAACCTACAGTAATAGTTTCCAATTGGGTGCTGTTTATGAGCTAATTTCTTGCTCAAGCAAAGTCCTTTCCTAGCAGTCCTCTGTATCTTCTACACGGTGTGTATTTAGTTACATGACTGTTACTGAGCTAAACTGATACATCGTGCGATCAAAGTTCTCCTTAATTCCAGGAAGCCATTTCTAATCAGAAGCACTCACATACTAAATACAGAAATTGGTCTCTGCACCTCGGTCTGTTGGTCGATTTGGTCATTAACAGATAAGGTAATAAACTTTTCATGAAGACTGCCTCATCCAGCGTAGCTGGAGTAAGTGCACGATTGGCACGTGTGTACCAGTATTAGGAGAGAGACAGGGATATTTGAAGACACAAAAAAATTTAAAGTGCACTTCACTCTCAGTGTAGGGGGTCTTAGAAAGCATCATTTTAAGGCTTAAAGCACTCTTTTGATTTCTGCCTTGAACTGTGGTGGTTCCCCATGTGCCAGGGCTTCTGCCCTGGCACAGCTTTTGCATGTGCTTCCACATTCTCGGCTTCCTGATCACTGACTTCTGGCACCTCATTTCATTCCCTTTAGTGTTCTTCAGGCAATGACTTTTATGTTAATTGCACACAAAATGATCCCCTTGCTGCTTCTGTCAACGTTCTGGGTTGTATCTCAGTTGCTGTATTGGTTCTTACAAAAAAATGAAACAATCCGTGAATCCTTGGGAGAATGAGAGAGGGTAAGAGGCAAAACTCTTCATGATGCCTGCCTGGGGCAAAACAGTAGCAGTTTTCATTGTAGCAGTCCTAAAATGTGGTTAGTAAAAGCTGATGATTTAATCCTTGTGTATTAACTATTAATTCCATAGATATAAAGGATAAAGTTGTAGTGTTTTGCTGAGATGCTAATTGTATGAAAAAAAAATGTATTTTGAAATAGTGATAGAAATTTTACTCTGGTGGAAAACAGGTGAAACCAGGAGATGCCCTTCTGCTTTTATAATCACCACAGGGTCTGTGTTACACACAGAAATTCAGTGGGTATACAGTCATTCTGATTGCTAAAACTATTGCAATGTCTCATAAGGAAACCTTCCTCCATACTGGCTGCACTTTCATCTTCAAATATTGTACCTTTGTCTATCACTGATGGTGCTTCACCTGGAACAACCTGCACAGTCATGCTCACTGCAATCTCAAACGTTTCTTCTGTCAGAGTCACTAGAGGAAACACTGTGTAACCATAGACATACCAGTAGGTAAGGCTAAGGGACTGGAGATCTCAGGAGGCCTTCTCACATTTGTGTTTATTCATGAGTTCCGTATCACTTGAACTTTATATAAATATATATCTATATAGATATAGACACACATATATATTCTTTTTTTTTTCTGAGCCTTTCACAAGATCGTTTTTACTATATCCCACCATCCACCTTGTCAGAGAATATCTACTTTTTAAGATGTGACAGGACTTTTCAGAACAAATCAGTGCTGCTTATTAACTCGCTTCTAAGTTCATATTGACACTAGAGCCTGCATGTAAGAGATTATAAAACCCTTTTCAATTTCCAGACCAGAATATCCTGGTACAAGACTGTATTTTGGATTCTTGTTTTCCTCTGTATAAAATCTGGTTTTGTGCAGTGGCTCCAACCACGCTGCAGGTCCCAGCATCTGCAGTGACAGCTTTAGGAATCACCAGATGGGAAAGACAAGTGGAAGTCTCAGCTATTATTAAATGTCAACAAATTTTTCAAAAGTCTGCAGCTAAGGAGAGACCCAGACTGATGACCACATTGAAAGGAAAGGTGGCCAGAGCTCAGCCTTCCTATGACCACTTGGGCATCTGCTGGTGCCGGCACTACTGCTCTTGCTCAGTAGGTGTGGAGCCAGCCTCTGGGTCCACTGAGGTTATTTTAAGTGGTACCAGGAAAAAATTGTTCTGAGACACAGGATGAAAATTGTTAGGAAACCAAAACTCACTATCCTGCCCCTACTGTATGCCTGAAAAACCATTATCTTTTTCATCTATTGTTCTTGCAATTTTGTTTTGTAGGAATCGGAGTTTCTCTGTCTGGAGTTTGATGAGGCCAAGTTGAGCCAGATGCTGAAGAAACTCTCGGAAATAGAGGAGAGCATGACTTTGTTGACTCAGACCACTTAACTGAATAAAGAGATTTCAATTCAGAAAATGAACGACCATCGGTGCTTTTTTGTAATTCCTGGTTTTGCACATAAATTGGGAATGATTGTTAAATCCTGATTATAACTGTGCACTGCATTCACAACCAAGTATGGCTAAGTCACAGTGTGAATCTTCCTCCGTCCCCTCCTCCAGGGAGGAGGGTGTCAGCAGCATTGTTTGCATAAGACTTTGCATAATCAGGCCTTCAAGTGTAGCGTAGTTTTTTCTCTTTGTCCCCTCAGTCGATTTTTGAGTCTTCCAGATGCTGTAAGTACTGGGTTGCATGAACAGCAAAGGTAAATTGGCCAGTTGTGGCAGGGGAGAAAGGAGCAGAAGAAACAGGCAGACCAGGGGCAAGTCATGCTTATCCTTCCAAACCATGGGCTATGTAGGACAAATCCAACCACATGAACTGCCTGCTTAGAGCTTAAAGCCTGGGAGAGTAGAAGAAGTGCAGCAAGGTCAGGGAGCAGAGACATAAACACCCATTTCTGCAATTCTGAGCCTCTGTGCTGCTGAGGGTTAAATGGTTCCCAAGGACGCCAGGTGACCAACCTTGCTAGCTTGTTCTGTCACACCTGCCTGATGCCACTGGGGACCAGAGAACAATCAAGGGAGCATTCCTGGGGCAATAGGAGGTGCTGGTTTCCCTAAAGGAGCAGCCTTCTCTGCATGTGCTGAGCACCTGATCAAGCAACCTGCCAGTGAGCTCTCAAAGCTTCTTCTGATCTGCTTCCCCAAAAACTGTCTACCCTCATCAGCTGTCCGTCTCTTGAGCTGTAATGGTACAGCCCTGGCACTGAGCTGCATGGAGAGGCCAGTGCTTTGTCAGAGCACAGTTTAACTTAGTCCTGTTCGTCATGATGTTTAGTTTGACCTCAAAAAGCCCTGGGTTAAACCCAGGGTTTCCAGTGTGTGCATGTTCAGCTTGGAATTTGGGTAAAAGGAAGATGCCCTTGTCAACCTGGCAGGTTAAAGCCCTATCAAAATAGTTGTGTGAAGAAAGCTTCCAGAGACAGGTAAGGTATGTACAGGGCACCACCATCTGAACCGCTGGTTGCTATGGCCCTTGGCTGTCATGGGCACGCACATCTCTGCCATAAGGCCAAACTGCAGAGAGGTGCTACCCTTCCGGCTACAGAGGACGGAGTCAAAATGTTGTCAGTTACAGATGTTTCCATTCAGGGCCACAACCCTGTTGGCCGTGTCAAAGTAGGATGTATAATAACCAGGCTTACTGGCTTATCAGTGCAGGAGCATATGGAGGGGCTGTTCTGAACAGGATACTACTTGTATGGAGCGTGATGGTCCCAATTGGACAGCTGTCTGATAGTCCATGAAATGTTGACAGACCAGCCGGAGGTGACACCGGCTCGCTGCTTTGCTTTGTTACTTAACAGGAAGGTGTGCACACACATTTGGTTGGAGGCTACATTGATTCTTTCCATTTTTTTTTAGTTTCATAAGCAACCTCCTCCTGTGCTAAAATTAAATTGAGGGCTTGTATCAAGATAGCGATGACAACATAAAATGTTCTTGTGCCATAACTAAAGTACTCCTCATTGTTTCTCCTTGTCAATTTATTGCTTGTGGAGCTGCCAGATTGTACTTGGAAGCAAACTGTCTCTTCAGAGCAAGGAAGGGCACCTTTTCCCATCTGCCTGGTCAGAAAGGAAAGCATCACTGCAGCCAATTTGTATTGCTGCACTGGGAATTAACACTTCCTTTCCCATACCTGTCCCACTGCCGCCTCCTCGCTTATGGTCACCTGGTTCTTCCCTCCACCACAGCCAACAGCTCCTTGATTTCCCCATCTGCCTCCAGCCGATACTCGTCAGTGTGGAACTGGACTGACCACCAACCGATCCCCAGGTAACTGGTCGCTGGCACAGGTGTGAAATGCAGAGTGGTTGTTGACTCTCTGAGCTTTCCACTTGCTTTCTCATCAACGTTCATAAAATGTTTTTTCTGTGTTTTAGAGCATGTTTAAAAAAAGACAAAAAATTCAAGGTCAGGGAAGGCTCATGATCTTAAGTAACTTGCACCATGTCAAACATGCTTATTGTTTTATTTTAACATGGTCTGAGGATAGGAAAATGTACTATAAATGGAAATTAAAGAGAAACAAACTGGGAACAGATGTCAGGAAGTATTATTTCATACCAAGAGTAATAAATATGTGAAATGGCTAACCAGGCAAGGAGGCTGAAGCAAAAAACATCAGAGTCATTTATGAATAATTGGATACTTTCCTAGAAGAGGTGTGAAGTTTAAAAAGGGGCACTTTTTTATGGGTGGCCACTTCCCTTTCTTCCTAATCCTCCCTCCCCTGATTGTCTAACGAGCCTGATTTTCTCCTTGGTGGATCTTTGCAAACTACTGTGCAAAATGAGGGAGAAAAGGCTGAGTGTCCTGAGAACCTCATTCAGCCTGGGCCTTGATATGGGCCCAGGAGTGTCAAGGGGCAGCAGAATTGTTTCTGCTTCAGGAGGTTTGACATAGGCAGGGAAAGAGGATGCTGCGCTTCCCCAGACGGCTGGAATCCCCAGCTGCTACTGGGGCACAGAGAACAGATTTCCTCCTTGAGCAGGACTGTGCCTTCCTACTGAGAAGGTTTAAGTGTGTTCATCCATCTGTCCCTTCCTAGAGAATTTTGAACCTATTTGCCACATTTGGCTGAACTTGGAGAAGTGGCCTCCAATGCTGCTCTGGTTTCCCTGAGCAAAGGACAGAAGCAGTCATGGATTTTTGTTGCGATTCAGGTCCTGCTAAATAACTCTGTGGTGTTGGCAAATGAAAGCTCCTGCTTACTTGTTTCAGGAGAGATTTCAATTTCCTTCCCCAAAGCCTAGAAGTTATCCACGTTCAGCCTGAACGCGTGGCCAGGCAGCTCCCACTGCGGCTGGGGCCACGCGTGAATGCTGGCCTCCTGTGTGGGTCCACCCAAGCAGACATCCCAGCACAGCCCTGTTGGCTACAGGGGCCTCATTCCTGTTTTGGAGACCACTGCTGCCTGCTGTGTCACCATCTCCTGTGTCTGTATGCTGTGCCATGCCAGCAGTGTGACACTAGGACTATCACCCACTCCTCCTCTTCCTCCTTCCTGCAGGGGAGCAGACATGTGGCAGCATGGCCCAGGGTGCCAGCTGAGCCTACTGGGCATTTTGAAGATTTACAGCAAGGACACAAACAGCTCAGCACATCCAGAGGAGGAAAGAGAGGGAGATGGCGAAGCAGTGGGAGGAAGGGATGGAGAAGTGCTCCTGCTTGAGTCCCCACCTGGGAGAGGTTTCCCTACGTGGTCCTCAAAAGCAGCCAGTGAACGAGCTGGGACACAATTCATGTCACACTCCAATGTTCTAAACCTCAAAAATCTGCCCTTCATAGCTGCCCCCTGCAGATGTACCTGCCTGACAGCTGCTGAATCTCCAGCCTTCCAAGTTTACTAACAACTAAAAACTACTCATGAGGGGGACTGCTCTGTGCTGTCAGGCTGGGGCAGGCTTGGTTTCGATCAAAGCCTGGATATTTAATCTAACCTGCATCGTGTTGGTGGAGGCAGGTCAGGAAGTGTCCAGGTAGATGCTGCTCAGGCAAGGGGGTGGCATGTGGTGGCACCAGCAATTTCCTCCTGTCCCACTTTTGCCAGTTTTCCTGGGCGATGTCTCGCCAAAGCCATGGTGGATTGGCCCCACCGCAAGCAAGGGCTGGCACTGCAGCTCTGGCACCACGCACGTGATGATTCCAGATATGCAACTCCAGGTGTGCAGCCCATCCCACGCTCTGCTGCTTCTTACCAAAGACTCATAAGCAGCCACGTGTTGTTGCAACCTTCAGCGGGTTCTTCCTCAGATGTCACCTTTTGCACTGCTAAAATGCCCTGCAATTTATTCATGCAATTGCTTCTTATTTTCTGGGAATCCCTCCAAGTTGCCACTCGTTTATGATCTGGTGCTCCCTAAAATATCTGCAAGTGCTGTCACCTTCAATCACACATTACACAATTGGCAAGCCCTGCACTTGCGCTCCGCTTGGAAAGATGATACCTCAGTGCAATTTTCCTTTTTCGCTCTCTGCTTATTCCCAGAACTGCTGAAATTTTAGAGTATTTTTCTAGGCATATCTGTATTTGAAAAAAATCATAGTTTAGTCACACCAAGTATTTCCAAATCCAAGACAAGCAAGCGCTGTATTTTATGAAGCTTTGGGTCATGGAATGCAGCAGATGACAAGGCATACTTATTTTATATTGCTGTCGATTTACTTTCCCACTGTTCAGGTTACTTAGTCTCATTTTAATTTCCTTTCCTACTTTTCTTTCTTACAGGTCTTTTTTGCAAGTGTAAATATCAGGATTAATGTGTACTTTTTATTGTTTTTCACTGGAGGGTTTTCGATGGAGTCCATGACCTCCACATTTTCTTGTGCTTTAACATTTTGATAAACTGGTTGATATTTTGAGATGTTCTTTGCTCTCTATTGATAAAATAAATCACTTACTATTTTTCTGGGGAGATTTCCCAATTTAGATATTTACCAACCATTTGCAGATGCACAAGTCTCTCTGAAGTTTTACCTGATGACTCACACTTGCCGCACATCACTGGCGGAAATGTTTCCTTCCCCTTCTGGGGAATTTCAACAGTTTATTTCTTTATTCCAAATATTTATAAAGAAGAGCTCAGTCAGTGCTGGGAACAGAGGGAGCCTTTTTAAGAAGGCGGTGCCTCACAGCAGTGGTCAGGCAGGGGGAGCGTAGTGGTCCTTCGCAGCGGCCACTGATGACTTTTTTCATGCATTACGTTTCTTGTGGCTTGTGACCAGAAAAACAGATGACTCCTTACCTTGGAGACAGGCCTGTTAAGATCCACATCTTAAATTATTCCCAAATCCCAGGGAAGCAGACAGTTTACTCTAAAATGGAGGCTAGAACTGAGCTCCTGGGCATCCCTCACCATGTCTGGCAGTAAAGGTGATGGCAGAGGAAGACAGGCAGCTACCAGCATCAACGCTTTCTCCCTTCAGCACAGCAAAATAAAGACATTTCTACCCATAAAGGTTACCCTAGTTTAGTCAAGCCTTGCCAAAGCTGTGGATGAGTCCCCCTCTCCTCCAAAGGGATGCATATACACCAACAAAAATGCCTTTACCCAGTAGCATGAATTCCAGAGATGACCCCTGGGGCTACCAGAGTCCCCAAAGGACAGGATGTGTCACCTGCTGTTAAAAGGTGACAAGAGGCATGCAGCTACAACCTCAAAAATCCACCTCTGAACTGCTGGTACCACTTGGGTGGGATTAATTTTGGGTATCATCTGAGCTTGTTATTTCAGCACAAAATCCACGTGTGGTAGAGTCTGGTGCTATGAAGCTTTCCTCCCAAACATCATCCCCATGCTCAAACCCCCAAAGGCAGATCTTGAAATGCGGGAAATTGCAGGAATACAGGTTTGAAAGCTTGTTGGAGAGGGTTGAGCCTGCCTGGGGCATTTGGCCCCAGGGCATTTCATAGGTTGCCCTTAGCATTATTGAATCAAGCAGGAAAATGAGGTGCTGTCAGAGACCATCGGCCAATAGCAAGTTATGAAATATTTCTCCAAAGAGGTTTTCTTGTTTCATATCTCCCCTGAGTGCTGGCGACTTGGAGCTTGTGTTTTAATTCACTTAGTGGCCAGCCATGATGAAAGCCGGGCAATCAGCCATTAGCTTTTGTAATGAGATGGCACTGGAGAATACATAAACCAGGTAATTGAATAAACGGCATTTTTGGATGCTGGCAAATGTCTCAGACCCTTGAGGAGTGACGTTTTATACTGGGATAGATGGGAGGGGGAACAGCGATCACAGAACAAAACCCAAAGCCATAGTGCTTCTGAGAGGAGCCTGGGGAGAAATGTTCATCATTTTGGTTTGATGATACGTAATTTCTTCACCATGTTTCCCAAGCTTTATGGGCAGTCAGCAGCCTTGGCCAAGTACAGCGTTACTGGGAAATTATGTTATGGCGCATTTTAGTAGTAAGTGGCACTTTTCCTGCCTTGCAAATCAAGCCATGTAAAGCATTAGTCTTCGTGGCATCTCTCTATTCCTGTCAGGGAATGAAGAAAATAAGCAAAGTGACGTCAGGAAGAGATGGCAGGCTCGAGCAGAGAGAGGTGTTGGTTTGATTCCAGCCACTTGCAAGTGGCTCAGGGCTCTGCTTGTGCTCCCAAAACATGGCAGCTGCCCCACTGCTCTCCACAAAGTATCTGGTGGCTTGGTGAGCTCTGGCCTCTTCCAAGCATCCCCTTAAAATAAATTTGCTACTGCAGAACTTCAGGACAAATCTGCATTTTTCTCTGCCCTGCCGAGGAACATTGTGCATTAAGCTACTCCCCTGCTCCAAGATCCTGCAAGGCAACAGCATGCAGAAGTAAAAGGCTAAAAAACACCATCAAGAAGCAGTGGCTGGGAACCATAAATACCTTTCAAGAAGTCCTTAGGCACATTGGAAGACAAGCAAGCAAAGCAACTGAAATTTATAAACTTACATAATTAATTTTTCTTTGCGGGGAGAACAAACATTCCCATGTTCCATCTCTCTCAGGGCCTTTGACAATCAGGGTCCTTTCTATAAATAATGTTATGTAAGTTTATACATTTCAATTAGTGCTTGTTCTAGTCTCCCACAGCCCAAGGATGTTTTCATTTCAGTTTATAATTTAGGCTGTGGATAGATCATTTTGCCTTGGTGCATCTATAATGTGATTTAAATTGAGATGCTTGCAAGCAGCATAATAGAAATGAAATGGTCTCTGGAAAACATTGGCATGTCCTCAGTGAGAATGAAAGAGAGGAACAAGTTTACATTGTGGCATCCGACAAGATGTCTGCACCCTTCTCTGCAGTGTGGGAGTGGGATTTCTCTGTCTGAGGACATGGCCTGTGAAGGGAAAATGCTCATACCTGGGCTGTGACATGGGGCTGCCAGGGACACAGTGCAACAGCCACAGAGTGGGGTTTTTTTCCAAAGCAGTAACACCTTTGAGTCAACCTACAGCCCTGCAAGTACAACATGCTGCAATCAAGAGTGGGCAGAAATGCTTAACCCAAGTGGCTTAATCCCCAACCATTGCAAATTAGTACAGCTCCATTAACTTCAGAGGACTGTTTACATGAGGGAGGTTATATATGTATTTACATCAAACACAAAACCTGCAGAGATTCTATACGTGGGACAGTGGTTTACTAATTCACAAGGCTAGATCTCATCTGTGCTTCATGCTGGTTTCTGAAGTATTATTTATTTACAGTGAGCACATCCATTTCAGAGGGATCCCTCCATCAAGTAATGTGAAGAAAACTCTTCATTTACTCTCATTATGTTGCTGATCTCCATCCCTAATGCAGGAGGTCTTTTCCCTCCAGGTAATTTTTCAGTAACCTGTAGGTATGAGGCTGGATATTAAAAATAGCTATGTGGATTACTTATTTCCCTTTGTCTTGTTTTGGTTATGTTTTTTTTTGTTTGTTTGT
>VWZY01012094.1:80046-121606 GCA_013399075.1 Chloroceryle aenea
TTTGGAATTGCGGGGTCGGTTTCATATGTGCCCCCCGATGGAGGAGGTGACAGGCGGTGGACAGGGTGGGGTTAAACCACGCGGACGCGAAGTCTCCCTGGCGCGCAGGAGCATCGGCAGCAGGCACATGTTGCAACAAACTCGGGTGAGGGAAGGCAGAGGCGCAGTCCTGTTGGTATGGATGAAACTTAGGCCAGCTCAGCTGACTTAAACGACCGTGTGCTTTTTTTTTAAAAAAAAAAAAAGAAAAAAACACAAAACCCAACCAAAAACAAACGTGGGGAGGAGGAGTTGATCCTGAAACCGTGAGGTTTGTTGTTTTTTTTCCTAGCGAAAATCTGAGACGTACTGTTGCGGCAGTGCTGGGTGCTGCTGCAATCCTCTCCTTGGCTGGAGGNGAGCAGATGACACTCCAGTGAGTGGTGCAGTTGGTGCTCTCCTTAGATGACGACCCGAGGAACTGGCTGCTGGCAGCGGCTGCCTTGTCACTTGAGTGACCCAGCCTGATGCCTGTTCAAACCACCGGAGGAGCTGAATTAACTCCGAATTATTACGAAAGCGTGGAGAATCAGCTGTTGTTGTTCGCCAGATGTAATTTATAACGTTTTTTCTCTAGGGCCGTGAACAACTTCAGAATATAATAGACTCTAAAAAAACAACATTGCAGTGGAGATGAGTTAAAATACAGAATGCTTGTCGTATTCCTAAATAATACAATGCTCTTGGCTAGAATCAAAATCTTTTGGCTGATTTTTTGCTACTTGCTTTTATGAACGTGTGACTCTCTACCTGAGATGTTGTGCATTACTCGTGTGGGGCTGTGAGGAAGCTACAGATGCTACATAAAGTGATCAAAAGTTAGAATTTGTTTTAAGTAATTTTTGTCATCCGTGAATGGGTTTTACTTGGATGTCTTTCTTGTTTCTTTTCCACACTTACTATAAATAGATGAGGAATATGGAGGAAAATGCGGTACAGCAGCAAAGTAGCACTCGCTGGTGATGGGACTTGTTGTCTCGAAGGTCATGCATTAGGTGACTGGGAGTGCTAGGTAGCTGTCCCATGCCTTGTCTTGTAATAGATGCAGGTCACTAATGAACACAGTGTGATTGGTGGTAATTTTTATTATTATTATTCTTGCCAGAAAGCTGCTCCTAATTTTTTTTTTTAATACTTCTGAATAATGAAGATGCTGTTGAAGAGATGGTATGAAAGTGCTGCTTGCTCAGGAAGGCTTTGATAAAAAATATGAACTGGTTAAAGTGGGTTTGTATTCTGTGCTGACAAATAAAATGTGGTTGCATGAATAACTCGCACTGTATATGGAGGAAAAAAATGCAGGATTTGAGTCTTCATCTTCTTGCCTACCTATCAGACAGACTCCTTGGAGAAGGAACTCTTTCAGAGGCGTACTTCTCCATGGTGACTTCATTTTGTTGTCACCGGTACAGCTATTTATTTAGCTGGTAGTGATTTCTCATGTTAGCTGTGTGAAACCACTTGAATAAGAACGAATGGTGGTGATAAAAGACAGTCTATGTCGGTGCCGATCATGCTGAAACATAGGATGTGGTCATATGTCTCCTACCACAGACAATGCTGTCATTATCACAACAGTCAAGCAGCGGGGATGGCATGTTGCTGCTATGTTATCTACTTGGCTGATACCTTTATAGCCAGATTTCTTTAAATTAATTAAAGGAAAGGAAAAAGACTGTACAGTATCAAATAAAGTCCTCAGCCAGCTTCCAAAAACAAACGTGGGGAGGAGGAGTTGATCCTGAAACCGTGAGGTTTGTTGTTTTTTTTCCTAGCGAAAATCTGAGACGTACTGTTGCGGCAGTGCTGGGTGCTGCTGCAATCCTCTCCTTGGCTGGAGGAGAGAAGCAGAGGGGAGGACGCCGGCACGGTAGCGCCCGTCGGGTCGCCTTTAGTGAAGGGGTGGTGGTGGAGCTGGAAGACTCGCACAGCTGATGGGGTCAGCTAAGAAGGAGATTGTAGCCGAGTAGGTTAATTATTAATATCTGCGCAGCGTTAGTATTGGCTGTTACAGTATAGTGCTGAGTTGGTGGCTCTGGAGTATGGACTTTGGTGAACCTAAAAGGGGGAAGTTGGATTTTTTTTCTAGAATTGGCCTAAATGTATGTCTTCCTTCACGAGATGGTGCTTTTTAGCCCTTTAAACTTCCTGAGACATACCGTGCTCCCGTCTGGGGGAGACCAGGTTACTCGCTGTGATTGTGGCCAAACTGCAGCTCACAATTCATTAGTCATCCTGCAAAAATTTATGGTGAAAATTAATTTGAGTAACCCTTTAGTCCGACTTCCCCAAATGCTCAGTGCTTTTGGAGCTGATTGTTAAACACCGATTTTGAATTTTAACTGTGCAATTTAAGAGTCTTATTTAGTTCGGTTGGGGTTTTACACCCTTCCTTTTTTTTTTATATTATTTCGAACTCCGAACGTGGGTTTGGGCATAGAAAAGTTAAATCCGGGTGTGGAAGGATGCGTGTATAAAATTATATGCTAAATATACAATCTGAAATCTGTTGAGGAAGCAAAATTATAGCGTTTTCCTTTGAGGAATTTCTGGTTAATTATTACCCCTCTGTCTTAAAGACAGACAGGCTCGAGTTTTTTCCAAGTTGCTTAAAACGGTTTCATGCTGTTGCAGTTCCGGTTTTGCGTCAGTTTTTCATGCCNGAGTGCTAGGTAGCTGTCCCATGCCTTGTCTTGTAATAGATGCAGGTCACTAATGAACACAGTGTGATTGGTGGTAATTTTTATTATTATTATTCTTGCCAGAAAGCTGCTCCTAATTTTTTTTTTTAATACTTCTGAATAATGAAGATGCTGCTGAAGAGATGGTATGAAAGTGCTGCTTGCTCAGGAAGGCTTTGATAAAAAATATGAACTGGTTAAAGTGGGTTTGTATTCTGTGCTGACAAATAAAATGTGGTTGCATGAATAACTCGCACTGTATATGGAGGAAAAAAATGCAGGATTTGAGTCTTCATCTTCTTGCCTACCTATCAGACAGACTCCTTGGAGAAGGAACTCTTTCAGAGGCGTACTTCTCCATGGTGACTTCATTTTGCTGTCACCGGTACAGCTATTTATTTAGCTGGTAGTGATTTCTCATGTTAGCTGTGTGAAACCACTTGAATAAGAACGAATGGTGGTGATAAAAGACAGTCTATGTCGGTGCCGATCATGCTGAAACATAGGATGTGGTCATATGTCTCCTACCACAGACAATGCTGTCATTATCACAACAGTCAAGCAGCGGGGATGGCATGTTGCTGCTATGTTATCTACTTGGCTGATACCTTTATAGCCAGATTTCTTTAAATTAATTAAAGGAAAGGAAAAAGACTGTACAGTATCAAATAAAGTCCTCAGCCAGCTTCTTTGTTCTTTTTCAGCAATTACTTCATTTTTGACAAATATGTGTCAAATTATCTCATTACATTTTTACTTCAGACGGCTTGTGAAACTTCATTTAGTTACTTGATGGACGACTTCTGTGTGCTGTCAGACTTCTGGGTTTAGATGGAAAGTGACTGAGCAGCTCTGTCACATTCATGAAGGGTTGATGTTTCGGTTTTCTGTATTTACTGGACTCAGTTATGTTTCCTAGTGTAAAAATCACATTGATTTATTCTTTTTTTAGTCAAAGCATTTGTACTCTAAATAGTAGAGCCTGGTAGATATCTTGTAGGTTTGTCATACACTTAAAGCTTCTTAAACTGTAATTCTAAAGTTTGCCAAGAATAAGCCAAAGAGAGGATGAAGGGGAAGCTGTTGTCAAGAGTATGCTTATTATGGCAACAAGGTTTTAATAATCCATTGTATTTAGTTTGATTAGTATGTTTTTTGTAGAAAACACAGAATATAGGAAAATAATGTGCATCATTAAAATAACCATCCTTTTTAATGTGTCTGGTTTTCATATTAATGTTTCTGGAAGGCCATTAAGATTGATCTCCTTCCGTAAGCTTGAAAATGTTTTTGTCCCTTTCACAGGTTGTCAGTTTGGGACTTTAGTGTGTCTATTCCTTATATTTTCTATTACTATATGGTAGAAGTGCATAAGTAATTTTGAAGCAAGCAGGCATCTATTTACTTTTGAGATTTAAACTTCTAAAATCTTTTTTCAGGTATTCCCCATTTTAATCCCTAATGGTTGTTTGTAAATTAACGTTTTTAACCAGAGTGTTAACAGTTAGGAATAAGGTGCAGTTGTTATGGTTGTGTGCATGAGAAATCATGGGATTAGTATTTAATGTTCCTAGTGTGTCGTAATCTATATTCAGACAAGTGCCTCATGTCTAGAGAAGATTTTGTGCCTGTGAGTGCAGGTAACAAAAATTACTAATGTAATCTCCCCATTATGACATGTTCTGACCTCACAAATACATATTTAGATGTTCTTATGTCTGCTACTGCTTCACAATTGCATTGAACAATCCTTATGCGCTTAAAAAACAGCAAAAAGTAACCAAGAAAAAGATGACAATGATATGATGAAATACAGGCTCTTCCTACCATTTTAGGACAGAATGAACAAGTCATTAACTGAAAGCTGAGGAATAAATATCTCTGATGTGCTCAGGCACATTTTGCTTTTTATATAGCAAGACCTGACAGGTATCTTGGGCTTGATCCTGCACTCGCATCTTTTTTCAGCAATTTCATCGGGCCTTTTAGGATTTAAAAGACAAGTAAGTAAACCTCACCAAGTCTCCACATCAAGTAAAACCACTGAAAAGACTGGATCATTAAAATGTCTTGTGATGAACTGTGCTGAAGAATGATTGAACTGATGTCTCATGAGAAGCAATTAGCATTTAAATAAGGATAAGAATCCCTGTGTAATGGGTGTGGTGCTGAGATTTTTAATGGGAGAATTGCTGAAACAATTTCATCAGCAGTTCATTAAGAAAGCTTTGTTGCTCTTACAGTAACTATTGAAAAGAGGTTTCCTGCTTCTTGACTGTTGTGACTATTGAAGAGTTGAAAAGCATTTAACTTGCAACTAATTCTGTTCATCTTTGTAAATAACTTCTGAAATTTAGCAGCTGCTTCATCTTGAGGTCACAGAAGAATTCCTCTGAGAGCAAGATGGCTAAATCACATAATGTGTAAGTCAACTATCTAAAACAAATGAGTAAGAAACATAGATGATTTTTTTTTTTGTGGATGACTCAATTTATTATTTTTCTATAAAGGATTAATTCTCAGTAGCTCCATGGTTTATGAACCACCAGAGGATATGCATATTTGTATTAAATTTACAGTAGCAGTGTGGGTTTGAAAGTTTATGTGCCCCACCAAGGTGTGTGTGGGATGCTTCTCTTCCTGCTGCAGGAACCTGCCATTCATCCTGCATTGGGATTCCTGCTGATAGCATCCATCCTGCCCTAGGCCGGGGCAGTTTTGAGGCAGTGGCTAAAGTAGTGCTCCTGCCTGTGCCCCCAGTCTGTTGTGCTGCCATAGTTGTGCCGCTGTGTTATGAACTAAATAAGGCAACAGGTGGGTTGAGAAATAACCTTTCTGTTTGCTTCTCTTCGGGGTTATATGCAAATACGGGAATTAATGGACTGGGGAAGGGTGGGATTTTTTTAATTCAGTTTAAGGAGTGGTGTGGCTGAATGTCAGGTTGTATCCTGAATTTAGTGCTGTTTCACTTTACTCAAGCAATGATACTCTCTTAATCTGATATCTGAATGTTAGACAATAGTAGCAGAAGTCTGCCTTTGATATGGAGAATATTATTGCAAACTTACTGTTGATTTGCTTTTGAATAAAAACAAAAGATGCAGAACAACTTGAAGTTGATTACGGAAACCACTCGGGAAATGTAGTGGGGACTTCACGTTGGTGTGCGGGTACCAGGTACAGAGATTCCTGCTTGGATTTAGAAGTTTCTAATCGGGTTAGGTGCTTAGCTGCCATTAACAGAAATGGGAGTTAGCTGCCTAACCTGTTTGAAGGTATTTTACAAAATCCTTCTGCTACTTACATGCATCTTTAGCTGCCTAAAACTACTAGAGAAACAGTTCCCTTTTCCTTAAATTTGATAGGCTGGAATGAGATCTGTATCATACATTTTACAAGTTTGAAGTAGGATAATGAACTTCCCTACTTAAGACTCTACTGATTCTCTGACCTTTAAATGAATTATTCAGAAAGATGAAAACCTTTTTTTTTCTTGTACTTGTGAATTGCATTTGAAACCAAAACCAATTAAATATTAAATTATTTTCATGCGCTTGCACTTAAAAATATAGATTTTGTATTCTTAAAACATTTATTTAGTTCAGTACTGTAAACCCAAGGGCAGATCCCAGAACCCTGACCTGAATAGTCACGATATGAATTTGGTTTGAATTGACTTTTGAGTAACTGCATAGCACTTGCAGGGAGATGTGACTTGAGGTGGCTGGGAAGGTTAATGTCCCAGCTGTGCATCCCATCACCCAGCCTCTGGCTGCAAAGGTAGCGATGCTTGGAAATCAAATTGAAAACCAGTGCCTGTTCATTTGTAAGGTAAAAGGTGAATGGTCATCAGGGGCAGTAACTTCATCAGGCATACCAAGTTATACCATTCCTACCTTTGAAACAAGCAGTGTTGATTATGTCTTGACAGTCTAACACAGGCAAGAAGCAGAGGTAAAATTTGGGTGCTTAAAGGATGTTTTTGTTGACTATAATAGTGAATGTTCTCTATGCAGATATAGAGGTGGTTGGAATATGGGTAAGGCAGTAGTAATTACTGGTTTTAAGATAAAGCTGGAAGAGGTGCCAGGAGGAGATGTATTGTTTTGGCTGTGGAAATTACGATTATCTGCATCTTGAATAGGTATACTAAATCATCTTTTCTATTTCAAAGACAGCGTAACGGTAAGAAGTAAAATGAGGCCTCTTCAGCAGACTTTATCTTATTAAATGTCTATTGCAAACCTGACCAGTGCTTTCAATGTATTACCCATTCTTCATTCTTTATTACCAGAATGAGCATTGATCCACGTGCTAAACATCAGGGAGGTAAATAGTTCACTGCCTTAGCTTTCTGGCAATTATGGGAAGATAACACCAGATCAGACCACAGTAGGAGTAGTGGAAATTGGTGAGTCATGCTGGTTCAGTATCTAACCAACTGACTTGAATACAAAAAGTGCTAGAGAAATTCAAGCTTCAGGGTATGTCTTGTTATGGTTGGAGTTGTGTAAATGCTAGTTGCTTCTGGTGGACCAGCGATGGTTCTTGTCTGGCCCTGCCTGAGGGACATTCGTGGATGAAGGTGGGAACAAGAGCAGTAGTGTCAGTGCAGTGGAAATTGCCAGTACTGATTGAAAAGGAGATCTGCTTTGTGAGTCTTCCCCCTCCTGCACTGTTACCTGTGTTTGCACAGCACAGCAGCAAGCAAATCTAGTGACATGAGCCAGCTGAAAACTAATTGCTGCTTTATTGCTAGGTTCTTTGTCATCCTCTAATTCCCTGAACTGACTCACCACAGCCAAATCATTGCAAAGGTGGGAAGGGACTGTGCAGTTTATAGGGGAAGGAATAAATTGCGGGCATGTGTCAGCCATGACTGAAACTGTTTTAAACTGCCATGGAACTGTATCCCCTGACTTGTAATCAATGTGATGAATGACAATTAATTTTCACCCAAGAAATATTTCTCTGCTGCCACTCAGTTAAACCTCTTCTCTTTATTCTTTATAATTTACTGTTTGTTCAAGCTGAAGCCTTCTCACAGGTACATAAACTGAAGTTTGTATGTCAGAAGCTGTCCGCTCTGGGTTATTCTGAACAAATTGCACAATGTCATAATTCTAAAGCTTGAACTGACCTTAGAATAAAGTGATTTTTTATTATTATTATTACTGAGGGGGGATGTTAGTATACTGGATTGGGAAAACCAGGTCACTTTCACTAACATGGGCCCTCAAATGCTGAAGTATTAAAAACAAGTTGGTATCTTGCCCTCAGTCATCAGCATGAAATCTCCAATGACTGAAAAAAGCCCCAAAACCAATAACCCAAACATTTTTTGCTCTTAAAGAAGCTGAACTTTTAAAATGAAGTTATTTTGTAAGTGCAGTTAGGAACACCTTCAGAGATGTGTAGTGTGGCTGCAGGTATGTAATTACAGAATGGGAATATTAGCACAATGTACTAACTTATAGGGACATTGATGTGGTGTAACTTACGTTATGTATGGTGCACATGTGTGGCTCTACTGCCTTTTTTATCCCTGTAGAAAACCATGGCCAAACTCAGGTAGTTTATACCAGTAGAAAAATCAGAATATGCATTAAACCTGGGATTGAGTTTACAGAAAACTATTTGTAATGACCAGAGGTCTTTTCTTGCATCTATCTAGGTCTTCGACAGGAGCACTTTGAACATTGCAAATAGGAACTGAACATTCCTTGAGCCAATCCAAGGATTTAATTTTAACAGGTTGGAAGAAGAATATTTAGGCCTAACCTGCATTGAATTTGATAGGTACCCAATGCCTAAATACCTTCTTAATTAAACCCAGACCCTTTGAGAGACATCTATAATAAAATGTAGACAAGGTTGGAGTGATCTCTGTGATTGATTGACTGATAGTTGACTTGAACTAAAAACTGTTTAAAAAAAATAGAGATCTTTCTCTGGTTGAAGGTTTTCTGACTGTATCAGTTTGATTCAGGATTGGAAGTATTCAGTTAGAGATAGTTGGGATCTGGTGGTAACTCTTTATATCTGTAAGTATTCTGTCAGGCAGGAATATCACATAAACTTCTTTTAATGAAGTTAAAAATATTTTTTTTATTGTCCTGAATTACTTTGTGATAATAACTTGATGTAAACTTTGTGGGTGTCTCTGCAGTATTTCTAAGCAGCAATACAAAATCAGTAAAAGTCAACTTTTGTTTCATAGATGTTACTTTAAATGGCGTATCTTAGGAGGTGGTGTTCAGGTAACTTCTCTTTCCTGTTTGAGGAGCTAGAGTGAGGGAAGCACCTGGAATTGAGTAAAATTGCAAGAGGAGAAACATAGAAGTAGATTTTGGGATTCTGATATTTAGAATTTACCATTCAGCAGTAAATGAAAGGACTGTTCAGTCTTAATACCACAGTCATAAGCTGATGTCAGTGGTCTCAGGACACAGTCAAGTAGGCTATTGAGGGGTACAGAGTTTTGGATTCTTGTTAGGCTTTTACAATCTCCAATGCACAGGGATTTCCCCACCTTTTTATGGCAGCTTCTGACAAGTTAACTTTGAGTTTCATCTTGACGTAACTGCTTTGAGCAATGCCTTTGAACGTTGCACGTTATCTGATTGCTTTGAGAAGCAAGACTCTGCAGAGAATAAACCTGCTGCCATTAAGTAGTAGTAGTCTGAGAAATTTAAATGTTTGTAGTGCTCACAGATCCCTTCAGATAGCTGCAGGGTTTGTCTGCATTGCACACAGAGGAGTTGGCTTCGGTGGTAATATGGTTGTCTACTGACAAGCTTCTATGACGGTGTTCTTACCTAATGAAGACTGACTCTTAATCCATGTGAGCTGGAGTCCTGGTAATGCAGTGTGGTCAAATCTGGTTTACGCTATAGAAGAACCTTGTTGTAACACATTGTCTCTACTTGGTTGTGATTGTGACTTGGATGAGGCTTGAGAGGTTGCAAGTGGAGCCTTGCTTTGTTCTTTCAGTTCAGAAGTGGAGCTTTTGTGGGGTGAACGATGACTTTGTCTTTGCCTTCCTTCTCTAATAATTGAACAGGTGTTTTGGAAACAACTGCCTAGAACATTTGGAAGTTGTCCTGTGGGTCATATAAAACAAATGAGATAGTAAAACTATCATAAAGCCATATTGTGTGTATTTACATGGTGACAGATGCCAGTCACTATCAGCCTTGTGTGGAGAAAAATATTTACCTGGTCTGTAGTTCAAACAGTAATTTCTATCCTGTAAGCCAGCAGTGGTTTGCAAAACTGGCCTAGGAGTTACAATTGGAAATTGTATTTAGAGAAAATGCTGTGTATTTTATGTACTGCTGTGCTTGAAATTCTTTCAAGCATAAGGTTATGTTCTTTTGCATCTCTAAGATTTGTATGTTTTGTAATAACCTTCATGGGAAGTTTTTATAAATTTGTTTTATTTATGTGGTAGTAAATGCAATGGTGATGTTAATTTTCACCTTGCATGCTGTTGGAGGCTATCCTTTAATTGCTGCGTTCAATCTACCATAGGTAACTTAATCCAAAGAGGCTTCTTGGAATGTCACCTTCATAATATGGTAGCTTCTGCAAGGGTGAATGAGAAGGGAGCTGTTCAGGTATGGGCTATTGCTTTAGGGCTTGATAAAGTCAGTCAAAGTTTAGAAATACATTATTCTCATCATAGTTTTTACTTGGCTGTTGGCAAAAGTTCAGATTGTTGAAAATGGTTTGCAGGTCTCATTTTGATGATTAAAACAGTGGATGTTGTGAGTACTGCATTACATTTTGAAGATTCTTATTCAGGCCAGTTAATTACCATTGGATTGGATAGTACATTTGAGCCTTAGACCAGCTCTTCTTAAGTGTATTAATCACTAAAGAAAAAAATAATCTTGTAGGATACTGGAAGAAATGCCACATGGAGTGAGATGTTTGCTGCATGGCGAAATTGCAATAGTTTATGTATATGTATTTTCCTTTTTTAACACCATTTCAGTTGGAAATTAGGGCTTTTCACCCATCTGTGTGTAGACATATGTTTGTTCAGCATATTTTTAGAAGCTGGGTGTAAGCTTTTATCCCTGTGACTGCAGATGTGATGTGCCAAATGAATTGAAAATGAGCGGTATGGTTGTTTCCTGAAGTCTGTAGGTAGCTCCAGTATTGCTGCTGCAGCAGAAGTTTTTATTGTAATGGGGGGTGGGGGGTGAGGAGAGAGAATGTAGAACTCTGAAAACTACCAATGGCAGCTGAGAGGCATTATTTCAAAGCAAGACCAAGAGTGTATTTGAAAACCTTTCTATAGGCATAGGGCTACAAATGGGCTATCAGAAAAGGAGGGACAGTGTCACTATGCCTAGGGTAACTCCAGTGCTTCAGGTTTGGAGATCTTTTTTTTTTTTTTTTATGTAAGAGGCTTCAGTGTTTCTGTACCAGTTTCAGACTTGAAAAGATAGCATTGAGTTTGTAACCTGTAAGATAAATCAGTGGTAGAGCTGATAAGGACCGAAGTTTATTTGTGTAGTTACTGTAAAGCTACTTCATCAAGCATTGTTGAGGGTTAGGTGGAGTGGAAAATGGTAACGAGGAGGCAGTACCTCGAAGCCAGATGAAGTGAGCAGATGACTACAGAAATGCTTCACTGAAGGACTGGCAACTGTCTAACAATCCTCTTTTCACACTGATAGTTTCAGATTGGTTTTAACGTGTATGAGGACTTTGCTACCTTTCTTCATCAGTCCATCTCAGAAGAGAGGGGCAGAATCTGGCTGGGATGTACTTTAAGTACTACATGTTTTTTATTGTTGTTGCAATATCAAAAGTAACCTAATAGACGGGGATGGGGGGAGAAGGTGGGGTTAGTCAGAAGTGCAAAATATTTCCAGAAATAAAATTACTATAATTTCTTATCATGGCACAAAAATCCCCAACATAGCATAGTACAGATAAAGGTTCATTAGATATCTGATAATTGATATGGCAAATGGAGATAGAGAAAATAACTGCAATTTTTTAAATTGTTTATTTTTATGTTCCAAGGGTTCCCCTCTTGTGTGGTAATAGAAAAGCAAATCATTGTGAGTTCTCACTGTGTGAAAAATTGAGAAACTCATCACCAGTGGAATTCATAAAGGTTGAAAAATATAAATGGGCTCAAAGAGAGGTTGGACAAAGTGACATAGGTTCTGTAACAGTAGTTAAGTATGGTTCAAAAGCAGTTCCTGGCCCTCTAATACCCTGCTTCAGAAAACCATTATAGTATTGCTAGAGAAATGCCTCATTGTACTGTTAGGGTTTTGTGTGTGTGTGGTGGTTTTTTTTGTTTGCTTGGTTTTATTTTTTGTTTCTTTGGGTTTTTTATCAAAATATGCAAAAGTGCTGAAGTTAACTAGTGGGAAGCAGAGTGTGAAGTCAGTTTGGCTTTTATTCAGACTGTAGTTCATGATGCCTCTGTCTGCCTTTCAGAAAAACACAAGCACATCCTTCCCCAGTCTTGCTTTTTACTTGGATCTTGAAATTCCATGCCCAAATTGCACTGGTGTCTTTTTAATATTACAGTTTTGGAAGAGCACACTTTCTCCCCAGACTAAATAATATGCTGAAAGGTGGCTCAAAGCAAGTATATGCAATTATTTAAAACTAATGGTAAGCATTAACTGGTCTGAATTTTGTTGCACTTTTTGTTGCCTTGTGTAGTGTATTGTTATGGTGGTAACTTGGGTCCAATTCAAACACTATTTCAGACTGTGGTGTTGGAAGAACACAAAACATTGACTGTTATTCAGTGACAACCAAGTTAAAACTGTCCTGCAGAAGCAGAGTACTGATGTCTGTTGAATATTTGCCATTTTTTAAGATGTTCTTAATTACTGCTGTGGAAAAGAGGACTTCTATAAAGTTCTGAGGGGAAAAAGAGATACAATTGTGTGTAGTTAGAAAAGTTAACAGTGTTCAAGTTCTTTAAAGCTGGAAATAGCACAGGCTTTTTATAACAAACAAGCCAGGGCTCTTAACATCTTCATGTTCTGAAACTGTTGTTGCTCAATCCAGGAATCTCTTTTGACTCATTGAACAGAACTGATGCATTCCACAGGAGGTCAGAGAGACTGCCTATGGCTTCTCATGAGTTTAGTAATAATAGTAATTTTTTTAATTGCCTTCAGAACCGTAGTATCACTACTGCTAGCACCACCAGAAGCTGTGCTGCATGTACAACTGCTGTAAGGGATGTCAGGCTTCAAAATGAAGTTAGATGCTGAGATCCAAGTCTGCCATAGTCTGTGCAAAGAGAAAAAGGTGGTGGTATCTGTATGGATACCCGAATCACAGCTTCGTTTTGCCAAATTCCTGAACCAGTAGAGTGGTATGTGTAATACCTGCAGGTAGTAAGTATTTACCTTATCTTTTGTCAACTCCAGTGAATAAATGTACTTCCAATGCTTGGGTTTGGCAGTCAAATAATGTAGACAGGTAGGTACTCGGCCCACTTAGAAAATACAGCATAACTCCTGTCCTCAGTAGAAGATAGAAGTATTTGCAGTTAAAGGTCATGGCTTACTGTCAGATTTGAAGGAGGTGGGAAGTTAGATGTTTTTACCTTGCATCCACATGATCTGTTCAGGGATTTGCATTACATGACTGTATTTGCATCAGGACATACGTATGATGTCATTTCTATGATGCTAAGATAGCCTCATGTTAGAGGGTGGGAAGGGCTGATGGATCCAGAACTAGGGTTCAGTTCCTGGTATGTTGTCATTCCTGCTGAAGAGGGGAGATCTGTCTGCTCTGTTCTCTTACTGTAGCTGCAGTGGTGCTTATCTGGTGTGCATCTCTGGTCATTGTTAGTTTTCTGCTGGCTTGGTGATGTGAACTGATTTACAGAGAGGCCTGGCAGCGCACCAGAGCCAGCGCAAGGGAGGGATTGGGCCCGAGTTCTTGGAGTCGGAAAGGGAGGAGGAGAAAGTCCCCATCAAAAGGAGGGGTCAAGCGATTAGATCGGTTCAGCTGGTTGTGGATCTGCAGCTTGGAAGTGCTGCGAGAAGCAGGGATTGAGGCAGGTAACTGGTTAAATATGTTGGTTTTCTTTCATTCTGGGTTTGTATAAGCATGCCTAGGTTTGGGTTAGTGCTTTGAAGTACAGATAAACTACTGTGGTTGCATCCGCTGTGGAGTGCTTTGCTTGTGCAGGAATGCTCATGTGGGTATGTGCAGTGTGGGAAGGAACACCACCTGAGGTAGTTTGCAACATGTTACCTGGTACTCCTTTACCCGGGGGAATTGTTAATTGTCACTGCTAAATGCTCAAGCTGTGTTAAGGGGCGTTCTGCACTGGGTGGTTTGCTTGGCCTGCAAATTTATATCATACGCTGTTGTTGAGGCTGCTCACTGGTAGTTTCAGCTTACTTTCATTGCTGTTGTGCTTTCATGTTGAGACTTGAGATTATGCTTTTACTTATGAATATTCATTAAAGGAAGAATAAGGACTGGTCTTGGAGTGAAGAAATTGATGTTTGGTACATTTAGAAACACCATTTAAAACTTTTTTTTTTTGATAGAACTACAACCTTCAAAACGGCAGTTGTCTTACCTGTCTCTTACTCCCTGAAACTTTTATTCTTTATGTAATAAACAGGAATACTCAATTTTCCTCATCTTGCTGGAAGAGTTTGTGGGTATGCCTGTGCCGCGCGGTGGAATGCAGCACAGGTCACTGCGCTACCACAGGCTATGCGCTGCCTTCTGAATGCAGGTTAACACCTCTGCACTCCTCGGGGTTGTGCTGTCTGAGCCTGCTACTTGCTGACCTGAAATTGCTTTTAAGGGTCCTTGATGAGTAGTGTTGCACTGCATTGTGCGCAGTGGCGGTGTTAATAACAGTTACCCCATTATTTGAAGGGGAAATTATGAAGCCCTCCTGCAATAATAGGTAATTATTTTTTTAGGTGTTAAGTTTTAAATAGTCACCAGCTGTCTCTGTGTAATTTATCATGGGCTTCAGTACGTAAGAGCAAGGGAGAGGACTTTAAGTCAGTATTAAGGCACAAGGTAACAGTTCCTTTCCCTTTTGTAGCTGCCTTCTAAAGGCTTGTTCTTCAATGACATGCTATAAGTAAACTCTTAGTATGTTCCAAGGAGGAACTTGGGATGCATATTTGCCTCTCTAAAGAGATTGTGTGGAGTGCTGCAGAAGCAGCTTCAATGGACAGCAGTAGGGTATCTTAGTAAGAGGCTCCACTGGTTAGGAACATCAGTAATGGTCAACAAATACAGTGAATATTTGGTATATGGATACATGATTCTTTGATACTCAGGTTGCTAAATAGAAACCTGGAACAAAAGAAAGTTTTACTCGTTTAGGAAAGTGACATTCATTCCTGAAGTTGTCTTATGATATCTCAATGTGTAATCAAGCAGTTAATCCTCTGGTATTTTAAACACTCAGATGATGTTTTGTTGACTATAAGCAGAGTGGAATACATTAGATACAAACTGGGTCTGACTTTTCAGGAAAGAGGGTGTGTTTTTTGTTGCTTTATTGGTAAAATTGGCAGGATTGACTGTCAAAATCTATGCATTTGCCCCTTGCTTTCATACTTACTAGTGCCCTCCTTTGTTGTGATGGTATTTCCAGAGAGTGCCTGACAGTCCTATGTGGAAGGTTTTTACCATCTGTGGTAACAATTCCAATTCAAATGAAGTACCTTGCTTAAAAACTGTAGGAAAGAGAAACTACTTCATAGTTTGTGGTGATGTCCAGCATCCGCCAAAGTTTGGATGCTGAAGCCATTTCCAAGTCTTTAGAAATACTGTTTGGATTGATTAGAGGCTGTACTCCGTCACTGTAAATCTAGGTGTGTTTGACATCTTGCTATAAAGGACAAGTCAGTGCACTGTCTGAATCCACTGTGTTGTGCTGTCTTTATAATCTAGACAGGATTGCATTTTGTGAATATATTGGAGGCTTTTTAGCCACTTCTGTGCAACACCTGCCTTTTCCTCTTGACTTTCTGTCTCCTACAGCTGTTTAGCCATGCTTTTGTACACAGCAATGTCTCAGTAGCATCTGTTTAAAAAAAAAAAAGTTAAAACTGTCATCACATGTTTCATAACTGAATTTTGTGAAGTCATTACAGAAAATCAAGTGCTGTAATCAGAATTCTTCTGCGGAATCCTAACTCCTATGTGAGAAGTTCAAACTGATAGAATCATGTGCACTTAGTTAGGGACTGGTGGGACTGGTAACTGGTACACTTAGATGTACTTGTTCTTGGTCTGACCTTGACCTGCCTTCATCCAGATTTAATCTTTGTCTGGGGGCATCATGGTCCCTGTGTAAATTCTTGCCTCCAAGAAAAAACTGTCTCATGAATAATTCTTTAAACTGGATGGAGGGAATGTGGATACTTGATATTCAACAAGTGTTTGGACAGTGCTTTTGGATATATAGTTTAACTTTGAGGTTGTCCTGTGTAGAGTCAAGAGTTAGAGTCAGTGATCCTCATGGATCCCTTTCAGCTCAGTCAAGTGATTCTGTGATTCCCATTTCCTAACAGCTCTTCTAGACTTCTGAATGGGTCCCTTACAGACTTTTGGAATGTGTTCACCCTTGAGATAAAACATAAAATCTTACTATTTAAAACAGCCTGTCAACAGTTTATCACAAATTTGCATTAATCTTATTGGGGCTTAAAGCTTCTGGGACATTTGAAATCTTTTCTTGTTGCTTAGGGCTTCATTTTAATTCCTGTTTCTTCTGTTGTGGTTTGTCTTGTTTTAGTGATCTCTGCCTGGTCCTACAGTGAAGCTGTTTTTCTCACTGTGTTCCACTGGCTTGCCTTTTCCATCCATCTTTTGATGCTTTTGTGCTTCCATAAATCTGTTCTATTCTATCAATACCTTAGATCTGACTGCAGTGAAGTGTAACAGTGAGCTGAAGGGGGCAACTCCTTCCTTTTCCCCCAACATCTCTGCAGAATCAATCTTTCAAATACTATATCTGTAGCAGAACCTTGGTTTATCCAGAGTATGCTCATTGTTAACTCCCCTTTTTTTTTTTGTCCACATGGATGTTTTCTGAAGGCTTTGAACAAATACACATTTATGTATGCAGTGATACTGATGCAGAACTGCACAGCTGGAAGTTACATAAGCAGAAATAGGATTTGTACAAACTTGAACTGATTGCTGAGAGAGTCTTCATATTAGTGTAGCTGAGAAGTTGAAGACAGGACATTGAAAAACAGATAATGTTTGAGTGTAGGTAACACTTCACCATACCTGCTGGAATTGGAACAAATTGCTGCAGGATTTGCTGTTCCTGAGGTTCTGTCTGTACTGTGATTTGCTTTACCAATATTTAGTGTTTACTCTTGTGTTCTGTTTTTTTTTATGCTAGCTAGCTAGTGTTCTAGGCTTTTCTAACACTGAAAGCAGCAGGAATTTTCAAATGAGGTATCGCTTTGGACTGCTCATCTCATTCGAAAACTAGTATAAAAATGCATCAGATAAATCCAAGTATTAACCAGATTGATTTTAGTCCGGTTTCGGCTTCCCTAACAGATCTTCCATTCATAGCAGTCAAAGGAGGCAGCTGGGAATTTTTGTAATATTAATGCTGACAGAAAAAGCTATTACTGGAACACAAGAAGGTTCTGATGATCTGTCCAAATTGCTGCTGCTAAGCTGTAAGTAGGAAATGGGCACTGTCTTGTACTCTGTTATGTTGCTCCTCAGCAAGCTGCCCAGCACACAGAATCTCCATCCTGTTGGCACTCTGGTCAGTCACTGCAGCATCAGCAAAGCAGATGAAGAAATGAGCTTTGCCTTCAGACGTGGGCTGTAGGTATTTACTTGAAAAAAATGCAAACAAACCAACAACAGCAGACTGATGAATAAACAAACAAACAAAAAACGGGAAAAAAAAGCCCCGAATCCTGCTAGCAACAGCATTACATTTTAAAGGGAGGTGGAAAACTGGAAGTATTTACATGTTGGACTGATAGAATTTACTGTGGTTTATATGATGGAACCACTGTCATCTTGCCAATGTTCTAACAAGTCTAACAGTAAATGGAATTTATTTTTTTTTCTGTGTGTATAGGATCCCAGTCGCATTTGTTGCAGGGGATTGCAAGGCTACAAGTGAAAACCAGGAAGATTAAGGAAGATTTTACAGTTACAGAATTTGAATGCTTACCCCCCAGACTTAGTGATNTACCAGTCGTATTTGTTGCAGGGGATTGCAAGGCTACAAGTGAAAACCAGGAAGATTAAGGAAGATTTTACAGTTACAGAATTTGAATGCTTACCCCCCAGACTTAGTGATTTGAAGGATTTTGTGAAGCGATTGAAAGTCTGCACATAGTGAGTGTCTCATCGTGTCCAGAACAGTCTCAGGTTAAGCATCCTCATGACTTAGGGAGGTGTTGAATACTCATAAATTAGCAGCCGAGGGTTGTGACATTGTAGTGCCACATATCCTGGAAAATCAGGCTCCTTCTGAGCCCTGACAATCTTGCGCTTCTTAGCTGTTACCTGGGAGGAGCTTCTCACCCTCTTGTCGTGAGAGACCTGGGATCATAGGTCAAGTTGTTTTAGTGAGGAGTGCTACAGAGGACAGGGAAGGTAAGTGCTGATATGCATGCTGAACTGTATGGAATAGTACAGAAGATGGGACAGCTGCTTCTCCAGTGGTTTCGTCTGTACCGAAAAGGAAGAAAACCAGTATATCATGATCTGTTTTAGTGGAAGCGACTGGGGCAGTTGAAAGAAGATGATAACGTTTGTGAACTCTGTGTGGCCAGGCAGTGCTTTCTAGCAGTTCAGCTTAAATTGTGGCACTGACCATAAGCATGTTTTTTTGTCTTTGAGATATAGAAGAAAACTACTTGAAAATTAGAACAACAAACACCATAGCTGGCTGAGAACAGGACGTTAAAGTATATCTGGCCTGAGTATATAGAAAGATAAATATGCAGGTGGTACATGAGGTCAAATGGAGGAAGAGGAGGGATTTTTCTCTGAGTAGTCCATTGTTTCGAGGATTTTCTAGTCTGACTTTCTGATTTAGAATGGCTTGTTAAATTTTGACTAGCTTGTACATTGATACACCCCTGGGCTAGTAAACAGTTTGATAAGCGCTACTTTAGAGGAACTCGCTGTATTTGTGTTGTTCCTTGTATGACATACTCTTCAGTTTGACAGCCGTGGAAGAAAGAGGGGTTGATTCATATTTTCTCTTGGTAAAAAATTATGGTGGGTCAGAGAACAACCTTTGCTGCAACAGAGGTGCACTTACTGTTCCTGGTCTTACATATATAGGAATAATATCTCTTTTAGATTTCCATTTCTTTTTCCTTAGGAATAATTCCATTCATTGCCTTTGCTGGAATCAGCTCTGCCTATGTAGTTGGAAGGTATCAGAGTGTAAGTATGAAAGCCTGGAACTTAAAAATAACTGACCTTATCATATAGCAATTTATTCTATACCCTTAAGCTCACCTTACTAGCAGAAAAAATGTTTCTCTGCCTGCCTTTGCCAAGCTGAGGGCTCAGTTTCTCGTTACTATACAGTGAGGTGTTTCAAGGAGACTTGAACGAGGAGCAGAACCTGCTGGCTAATACAGGCACACTGAAGGAAGCAGCAAATGGAAATTTTAGATTCTAACCATCTTCTTTTTTGAGGTTTTCTGACGAAACCCCAACTCCCTACTAGCTGTAGGTGTGGATGTATTAGAGGTAGCTTAGTCTTTGCTATTTTGGGGGTGTAAGTAACCTTAGTTTTTAGGCAACTAATGTGCACGTTCTTCGTCTTGAAAGTAGTTTGCATTTTTTGATATCGTGAACTTGATAAGAAGGCTAAAAATCGGTATTTTCTTTTTTCTCTTTCCAGATATGAGAAATGAGTGTTGGACGCAGAAGATTAAAGTTGCTGGGAATTCTGATGATGGTAAACATTTTTATTTATGTGATTGTGGAAGTCTCAAAAAGTGGCAGCCAAGAGAAGAATGCAAAAGGCCGTGTTATTATACCACGCAGCAAATTCTGGAGAAAATACACTCCTCACAAAGCTTATTGGAACAAACAGCAACAGAAGCTTGAACTGCTGTACAACCCTATTCTGACCTTACTTTCCAATATGACTGTGGAAGAGAACTTACTTTCTAACTCGAGTGTTCTCAGTTCCTGTGACCCTGACCCGTGGGTACCTTCGGAGGTTAGTGACTTTGCAAACTTGCCAGACAGGTTCAAAGACTTTCTACTTTACTTGAGATGTAGAAATTACTCGCTATTAATGGATCAGCCAAACAAGTGCAAACACAAACCTTTTCTGCTGCTGGCTATTAAATCACTTATACCCCATTTTGATAGAAGGCAAGCAATTAGAGAATCCTGGGGCAAGGAAATAAAATCGGGGGATGTGACAGTCAGAAGGGTCTTTTTACTTGGACAGACCCCTCCAGAGGACAATTTTCCTGACCTTTCAGACATGATAAAATTCGAGAGCGAAACCCACCAAGACATACTTCTCTGGAACTACAGAGACACTTTCTTCAATTTAACTCTGAAAGAGGTGCTGTTTCTTAAGTGGGTCAGCAGCAGTTGCGCCAATGTCCAGTTTATTTTTAAGGGTGATGATGATGTTTTTGTGAACACACATCAGATCCTGGATTACTTGAAGAGTTTATCAAAGGACAAAGCCAAAGACTTATTCATAGGCGATGTGATCAAAGATGCTGGACCTCACAGAGAAAAAAAATTGAAGTACTACATCCCAGAAAGTGTTTATGAAGGTTCATATCCTCCATATGCAGGAGGTGGTGGGTTTCTGTACTCTGGTGATCTGGCATTAAGACTGAATAATGCATCCGACCAGGTACTCCTCTACCCTATTGATGATGTTTATACTGGAATGTGCCTTCAGAAGCTTGGGCTTGCTCCGGAAAAACACAAAGGCTTCAAAACATTTGATATAGAAGAGAAATACAGAAATAACATATGTTCCTACACAAACTTAATGTTAGTACATAGTAGAAAACCTCAAGAAATGATTAAGATTTGGACACGCTTACAAGATCCACACTTAAATTGTTAAAGTAACGTGCATAGGTGTCTTAAGTCCAAATAACTTCACAGATTTGGCTCGTTCTTTCTTGGTGGACCATTGAAGCTCTGTTTAATAGTTTAATTTTCTCTGGAAACTTTTTCCTGTACTTTTGAAAATGAGAATAATAGTAAAATTTGAAGAGATGGCTTGAAGACTTGGTCCTGACTTTTCCCCCGTCCTGGCGGTCGTTAATGTTTCAATATTTGTCTTTAATTTTAAAAAGGACTTCAAGGATATAACTAGCTGTCAGTGACTGGGTAGCTGTACTGGAAACAGGGATTGCCTACTACAATGCATCATTTATTAATTGTTATGGTGGAAGATAATTTTTCCTTCAGTAGTGTTTGTGTGTGGAAACCACTGTAAGTTAAAAGCTCACAAATCGGAGGAATGTAGTTTTACTTTACGTATGAAACACTCTTGTAAGACTTTATTGAATTTTAATTTATAGTTTTCAGTCTGCCCAAAACAGTATTTTCTCCTTTACTTAGGATCTTTTGTGCAAAGCATACCTGTGCCTGAAGGGTTTACCTTTACATTAGAATATGCTTTTTAAAACAAAACAACAACAAAAAAAAACCAAACAAAAACCCCCAAAACAACAACAAAAAATAAATACTGTTTGAAGCACCCCATAAAAGACCTGGATACATAAGGAAAAAAACAGGTTCTGTTTGGGGCTGCACACAGCTGGGTACAGTTAGGTCTGCCCCAAGATAACATGAGGTAAAGCTGACTTGTTGCTCATTTTATTTATGTGAAAAGCTACTCTGATCAGTCCTTGTTTTCTGTTTTGGCACTAAATGTGATTGGGTAGCTTGATGTGATGCAAATAACTGAAATTGCACATTGCTTACAAGAGCATGGTTTGGGTCTCCTATAAAGCGGTAGCAAATCTAGAGTTGCGCAGATTCTAAGGTTATTTTTGAATTTTGAAGCAATCTTTGAAGTTGCATGATGCCTCTTGTTACGGTTAAACATGTTCTCAAAACTTGGATCTTCTGTATTTCCACATCTTGCTTATAAGAGTTACTCTAAATAGTGGTTGCTTCCTTTGTATATGTAGAAGTGCCTGTCTATTTATTGTTCAGATTGAAGACCAAAACATTTTCTTAAATATATTTTGTGTAACATTTTATTTGTATAGTGTTGTCACTCAGATATTTAAATAGAGCATGATATTTTAAATCTGTGAGTTGTGTAACATGTTAAATAAAGCTAATTGTTATTTTTGAATTTGAAAAATAAAATGTGATTTAAATATTTCATGTAACGCTTTGTTCGAGACAGAATGTTGGCTTACAAAGCAGTTGTGCTCTACTGTGTAGCTTTCAGTAACAATGCGTTTCTGAAGATCAGAAGCAAAAGTCACTTAACGCAGCAGGCGAGCAAGAAAAAGCTATCACACTTGTGTATGGATTTGTCAGATGTTGTCATAGGTGAACAACTCTGGCAAAAGCAAGGGAACGTTGAGTGCCCTAGGAAAAAGTCTGTACAGCAATTACCTGCACAATAACACTGCTTGTACAGCTTAAAGGACTCGAGGAATGGGTTGAATGGCTGGCACTTCAGTTTTTGTTTGAAATAACTTGGCAGCTAAAATTTTTTTGGTGTCTTCACCTGGTTTCTTATTCCTTGTTGTACCTTGAAGAACCAATGTGGTGGGTTTTTTTACTTTTGGGGAGCGGTGAGGTGGTCTGGTCTTCCACTTTTGTGTTCCATATATGTTCATGTTGACCTCAGGAATGGAGGGATAGATTGAAGACAGACTGTGCACAGGTATTGTGCTTTGAGGTTTGGCCCTGGTGCCTCGTCATTCCTCATGAAATGACACCTTTCTCAAAGAGCTGTGGGTTTTACTCTGTGTGTTTTACTTCCCTCTTTACTGTTCCTAGTGATGCTAAGTATCCTGTTTCTTTCTAAATATTATTAGGATTTTTTTCTTAAGAGTTTGGACCAAGTGAAAGAAGTTACACTGATAACGGGGAAACCAAGCAGAGATGTGGTGTTGGGAATCTTCATGGGCTAGAGATAGGAAAAGGAGTGTGCTGTGGGTGAACAGACATGAAGGAGAGAGAAGAGAGGCAAGTGAGCACTAAAAGTAGTGAGGAGTTCCAGGAAGAATCGAATAGAAACAAGAGTGGGTTGCAGAAACAGAGACAGGAAAGGAGCCCAGAATTAAATCATATGAGTAAGATAGGGTGGAGCACACATGTGACATTAACCTGTTGGTGAAATGAGTGGGATTGGTGAAGTGCCAGCATTAATTACTTTATACCATTCCTGTAATCACGAGATTAAAAACAGACCTCTTGTATATGATGCAACTGAGAATAAGGAAGAACAGGGGCACTTGCAAAGGTTGTGAGAAAGCATCTACCTGCTTCTGAAGTGACAAAGAGGAGGAGATAGGAAACAACTGAGCAGGTAGCCCCAGTGGGGCTGAATAGGTGAAAGGTACTGGAGAAGGTGGACAGGCTAGTTTTGTTTACTCTGGATGTGGAGAGGCACTGGTGACTACTGTCCAACTCTGGTCCACTCCCACAGAGAATCGTCTTGGCGAAGAATTGGGAGTGTGTGGAGTAAAGAGTAAGTGGAATGTACAAGAACAGAGCGAAGGAAACAGGATGCAACCAAAAAGCAATGTGCGGCAGGAGAGGGATCTGGGGATGGTTGGGAAACGGAAGATGAAGTCTTTAAAAACCAGATACAATATTAGGTGGTTGCATCTGGGTTTGCATTTGTTCGTCTGTCTCTGGTTTGGTCTGGTTGGGGTTGTGGGTTTGCTTATTTATTTATTACCTTTTTTTTATAACCAAGCGTTGCTTGGGTACTAGGTATCAAATGAAAAGTGAAAGTAATGTAATTAAATTAGAAGGTTCTGGGTGCGTGTGGTGGGTTTGGGTTTGATGTGGGCATTTTTTGGGGGTTGTTTTTGTTTGTTTGTTTTAAATAGGTACTACTTTTCCCATGTAATAAGCTTAGAGTTGAGGAAACAATGATCAAAACCTGGTAACTACTGTAAAATAAATAGATGAATAACTTTTTTGGAATAACTTAGTGACTAGTGATCTGAGAAATACAAGGGGCTACAGATGGCTTTTTTGTTGTTAAATTTAAGGGAGGAGAAAGAGTACTAAAATAGGAGCATGAGAAAATTTGGCTACAACGAGAATAATAGGAATAACTGAATTTGGAAACTGAAATAAAAGGTGTTTAGATGAGACAGTTGAATGTGGAGGCAGACTTTTTTTTTCCTTTCCCTCCCTGAATACAGCAGGGGAGGTGAAGGCTGCTGTGATTAAATGACATTACATCAGGGTGAGTCATTAGAATCCAGTAGCTTGTTTGTATGCAGGCTCAGGCCTTTGCTTCTAAGACTGGTCAGGAGGGGGAAATACAGACTTTTGGACAGGACAGTAAATGAACTATAATTAATGCACAAATTATAATGTTTATCTTCTAGAGGATGGAGTCCCTCCTTTCTAAATAAAAAATTTCTGCTGGTCAGCTACTTTGATTTATGCACCTACACTCAGATCCCTTCCCCTCCCTTGGGTTTCATTTTGTCATTCAAACTTGAGATGTAGCAGTTGAGGGGACGGTGATAAGAAAATGCCTGACAATCCTTTCTGCTTTTCAATGTTGGAAGAACTGAAAGCCAAACTTCAGAAGAGTTTTGGCTGGAGAATACAAGAAAGATGCAGGCCAGAGCTTAGTAAAAACTCTTGCATTAGGCGTGTGATTCAACGAGGAACAGGACATGAGTAATTCTTATTTGGGGCTGTGTGATGTGATGATGAGCAACCTCACTGTTATCTGGCGCTGCTGTTGTGCTGATCCAGTTCGCAGTAAGCTGACATCTGTCCTCCTTCCCCTTCCGCCTTGTTACATTTTATATGCGTAAGATTTCCACGGGAGTTGTGTTTGCCTGAGGGCATCGATCCAAATTATTTCATGTCTACACTGAACTATTTCCTTCTCACAGAAGGATCATGAAACCGACTTAGCAAGCAAATAGGGTGGGGAGAGCTGCCTAATGGATCCCTTTTACAGACAGTGATGCAGGGAGGAGATCTGAAAGGAGTAACGTCCATCAGCATGAGCACAAAACGTCATTCTTCAAATTCTTTTCATCCTCTAACTTTTTAAAGCTGGTGGCCTGTTCCTTGCCAGATGAAAATGAGAACGGAAGTGGGAGTGAGAACTTAGTAAAGCAAACACACTTCTGGAAGCCAAGTTGTGGTCAACAAGCCCCATGTTCTGCAGAGAGACATCTGCTAGTGGTTTTTGCAGGAAGGAAAGTGAAATAAAGACAAGAGCTGGAAAGATCCAGCCTTGATCTTAACCTCTCAGAAGCATTCTGAGGTCTTGTTTTCCTGTAGCTTCACATCAAGTGACAAACCCTATGCTGAGAGATACAAGCAAATCTCATAAATGTCAGGGGTGATGAAATACTGAGCAGGTCAGTTGTTCTTTTGTTGTGCTCAGATCAGATCTTTGGTTGCCGCTCAAAGCTTATTGTATTTGTATTGGCCCAGCCTGCTCAAAGTAGTGTTAAAACAACTCTGGCTAGACTCCGCTGGGGGATGGCTGAGCATCACCTCATGGAGCTTGTGTGCCAGCCTTTTCAAAAGATTTACAGTCTGATTTCATTTGTCAGTGAAAACGTGTACCCCATCTAACATCTGAGTGATCGAGGTGAGCTGGTCATAGCCTGGTCTTGGTGTTTTGGCCTTCTTTTTGGGGTCTGTTAACAGTTATATTAGTACAGAACAAATCTCTGTGATCTCAAATTTTGCTCTGTTTTCCGTATTTGTGTCATTGCTGACAGCTTTTTTTTTTTTTTTAATTTCCCTCTAACCTAAGGACTTCAGACCATGCTTCTAAATCAGCAGCCTTCGCTGCTGCAGGGGCTGGGGCACTTGGCAGCACGCAGCATCTTTGCTCTCTGAAGAACAGTCGAGGTGTTGTCCAAAATCTGGGTTCTCTACCTCGTGAAAAAAAACAACATACAGAGTCGAGACATTTGTTTTATTCCAGTTCTGCACAGAAAAGGTGCTAGGCGCTAGGCAAGAGTTTGGAAAGCTAGTGCACCTTCTGAGAAATAAGCAGGGTCTTGCACACAAAATAACAGAAGAAACTGCAGTAAGGGACATGATCCGTTGGTCACTGCTAGCCTTACAGAGGAAACCAGACATTTACTTTTCTCTTACCTCCAGATGTCTACTGTCTTTGAGATCAGTTCAGAGCCAAGGTCTGATGCTTCCTCCCATCAACTACCCAAACCCACCTGGTTTCAAAACCTGGAATTTTTGTGACTGTTAACCTTTTTGACAACAGAGGGAGGCATTAAAACTTGCCCATATAAGTTTATAGCCCAATTTTTCTGTTCAGGTCAGCAGTAGTATGTATGTAGTATGATGTGACCTGGCAATTGTCACTTGGTTCTCACTACAAATGTAGGGGATGTCAGTTTTGTGGTGGTTCAAGGGAACTCATTCAGACCCAAAAGACAGCGAAAAGAGATGGGATCTCTCCTTTCGTGATCTGTCCTGTTGCTGTTGGTTGAGTTCTGCAAAGTTTACTAACCTTAGCTCAGTAACTCAGTATTGCCCTGCTCTCTTCTGAGAGGAGTGATTCATATGAATTCATACGGATTTCCTGTCAAAGATTTATCAAGACAGACATTTTTACAATTTTGACTTTTACAGAAAATTCCAAATCATTCTTGTTAATTTGTAGGCTCCTGGATTTACCTCTGCTTGTTCAGCTAGTGTCCTGGGCCATTCCCTGTCTTTGCTGCCCTTCTAAATACATCCATCTTTCTTGCCTTGTTGTTGTTATGTCTTTGTCCCCTCTATCCTGTGTTGTGTCAGCCTTTGGTGGAGATGAAGTTCTCTTTAGAAAACCTCAGGGTTTACTGAGAAAAACAACCTTGGATTCACTGGAATGGATGCATTTTCATCTAGCAGATGGATTTTGACTCCTTAGAATAGTCAAGGTACTTGGATTTTGTGTTTTTGTGTTCAGTGATAGATCCTTGGACTACAGAGGAAATAGTTTGGACAGTGAACTGGGAATTCAGCTTTCAAAAAAACCCAAACCTGATTTCTATCAGAGTCTGATTCAGACTGTTTCAAACAGAGGAATAAGTGGGAGGAAATAAAAAATTCTGGCTGTGAATCAAGCCTTAAACTTTCTGATTTTGATTTAGCTTTTCTACTGTCACTGACATTGTCATTTCTTTAAACAAAACTCCTCGGGGCAGATTTGGAGAGAGTTTCTACAAGGGTTAGAAATAATCCCTAAATATCCACTGTTAGCTTTTAAAGCAAGCTGCAGCTTAATATTTGTTGCAGATGTATTTTTGTGTCCTTTTCCCCTCTTTCTCCATCCCTCTGGCTAAGTTTTGACCGAATTCTGCTTCTTGTTGTTTCCACTGTGCAAAGGGATTGTACATGATTTCATTCGTCTTTCCTCGAGAGGTTGAAATATGTCATCTGCTATTTTCCCCACTACTGCTACCACCACCACTGATATTCCTCCTCCTCCAGAAAAGTCAATTATTTCATGACAGTCTGAATTTTGGCTTTTATGGGGACAGTACTTAAGTGTTATGCCAGCAAACCAGCAAGAATTCATTTGCATGTGAAAGCCCTCTGTAAAATCTGTGACTTCCTTTTAAGAGCACAAAACCTTTCATTCGTACAATAATTTTGAGTTGTAACTTCAGAAAACAGTATCATCCTTCAAGTCACCACTTTCCTGTTTTCTTACCAGTAGGATCACTCAGATTCTTAATGTTTCTGTTCCGCTTTGTGCTCTTCTTTTCCTGCTATCCTGTAGCATTAGATTGTTAGCTGTTGTAATAGAAACAGCGCTGGGATCTGTGTTTGGTCTACATAACTACTCAGCCAAGCACAGAGACTAGCATCTGTCAACTCTTTACAGAAATCAAACCTGAAAGCTCCCCCGTTAGTAGAGGCAAGATTAAAAATATCCAATTTTAGACCAAAATTTCACTGACACTAAATACTCTTTGAGAATGTTATTGAAGAAAACAGGAGCATGTTTGTGTACTTAGAGATCTCTTGTGTTTTTCTGGTTTTCCAAACTTTGCGGCGTGATTTGCATTTCCTACTGTCTCATATTCAGACGTATACAGATGATTTAAAAAAAAAGAAAGAAAAAAGAGTGGGTGCAAACACCCACAGACCCCAACAGACATTACAAAAGCTTTCAGGTAAGCAGCAGCCAGAGTAGGAAATAGCAGGCTAAGCTGAAGGAACAAATGATCCCTCCCCTGTCACACACAGTGTGAAGTGAGGGGATGTTATTTATTTACTCATTTGTTTAAGATGCAAAACCAAAGAAGTTTGTCTATTTTTCCATTCACTTCAGTCTTTTGGGTATGTGAGGAAACAGACTTCTGTTTCTGATGTAGGCTTGGCAGCTGCCCAAGAGATGCAAGAGAAAATTTCATCATCTTGTTAGCTGTTGACCATTCTGCTTATGTGAAAGTAAATGTGGGAGAGGCTGGTGAATTGTTCTGGTTTTTGTACATGGTTATCCTACATGGTTTTGGTACAACCCCAGGTGCTCAGTAAAAATATTAATAATGTTTAGATTAAGATCATGATGAATATCACCATGAAAAGTGTTGAAACATAAGCCAGGCTTTACGATAGCTAGAAATTGGATGAGTTTCAAGAGAGGCAAGCTGGACAACCTAGCTTTGTGCCCTTCCAATTTCAGAGATGTTCCTCTTTTGAACTAGTCTGAGAATTTATTTTTGTTGTTAGAGCTGTCATCCCTTCTCTGTATAAATATGACCTGGATTGTTCTAGTTTACACTTGAGGAAAGGCAGTACTGAGACAAACCAAGGCTAGACTGGTCCTTCAGGCCCCTCAGAGGAAGCACAAAATGCTTCTGATAGCTCAGATGAGCCTTTAATCACGATTAGAAGTTGCTTTTAGACCACGGTAGTTAGTGACAAGCAACAAAAATATCTTCCAGGAATTTGTCTTTTTTTTNAGGAATTTGTCTTTTTTTTTTTTTTTTTTTTTTAACTTCAGTGCATGCTCTAGCAAAGAGCGCTACAACTTAATTAACTGCTGTGTGAAAACCTGGTATCAACACTCCAAAGTTATCTGTCTCCCCCTTCCTTCACAATTTGGAGTGTGTTTTAGGGCAGGAGAGAATGTGGACCTCCAGGGTCTGCTCTCAGTTGGGTGGGTAGGAGTGTAATATCCTTCCCTTCCTTTGTATTTGCTTGTTCTCAGGTGATCTGTTGGGATTTTCCCTGGTTTAGCATGTTTGTTGTTTGTAGCTGGTGTTTAATGCCAGCAAGATCTGAATCATTTGCTCAGGGTCATTAATAGTGACCTAATTACACAGATGAGTTTTGCACTGAAATTTTTAATGGTCTTAATAATTAGAAGAGTTCTTCATTCCTCACCTGTATGATTCAGTCCTTTGTCTTTCGTACCTCCAAAGAATAAAGGCATTTGATGAAATTAATTTCTTGTTTATTTTGTGTTGGGAAAGTCTCAGGGATATCTTGAAGGTCTCTTCCAACCAAAGGCATTCTGCGTTCACAACTTTGTGTCTGTTGTGTGCAGTGTGGCTTTCTGTTCAGGAAGTCCTTAATCCACTTTCACAAATGTATGCTAGAGAAGATACATTTTTATATGATGACTTATTTACATCCATCCCCAAAGTGTCTGTCTAGAGAGGAGGCTCCTACATAACCCCTCAGACTTACCTTTTACCTTCTTAACTGATGAGTGTGCAGGGCTGTGTCCTAAAGCACTGCAGTAAATGGGAAAAGTCCAAATGATAGACATGACCTCTCCCCGTTTCACCAGCCTAGGAAACAAAGGGTTAGAGGCCAGCATGATTCCAGAGCTACATCACACCTGTAATAGTGCAGTTGCACGCTTCACCCAGCAATCCAGCCGGGCGAGAACCGTGCTGCACCCAGTCTCATGCAGATCAGCTGAAGCAGTGAATGATGGACTTTGCCCCTTGCCCTCTCCTTGTCAGCTGAGGCTTGCTGAAACGACTTCCCGTGCTCCTCTGCAGAGCAGAGGGGGAAGGAGAGTACATAAACAAAGCTGGAAAACCTTGGTGTGGGAGTGTTTTTATAAGTGGAGGGCTTGCAGTTGCTGCAGGACAGACAGGGTCATTACAGCTGGAAGGATTTCATGGTCAACGGCAAACCAGGAGCTGCAGGCAGGAACCTTGGCCTGCTCCTGCCTCCCAGGAAAAAAACTGATGGAACGCTGATGCACAGAAATACTTGAGTGGCTTTTTTGCACTGTTCCCATCCCCCAGATCTGTATCTCTTCTGTTATTTCAAGTGGTTTCAAAAACACAGGGGATAGCTTATTTCTAGATACAATATGTTTATACCTTGTGTGTCTCCAGGGGCTAAACAACGGCCAGAATACCCATGTGGCTCTAGTAGTGTGAGGGTGAGCATGTAAACATGGTGCTCTGGGCTGATGTTATTGTTTCTATTCCCAGAAGGGAGATCTGTGAAATGAAAGGGCCCAAACTTTGCAGAAGTTAGTCAGTATTTGCCACCAGAGTGCTGCTTTAATATTGTATTAAATGTTCCTCCCACCTACCCCTCTTTAAATCCCCTTGTATTTCTTCCTTTCATTTCTGGTCTGTTCTGAATATCCCAGTGTCTGGAATTCATCTTTTATGATGATACATACTGTGGTGTCGTGACAGCCGCTACTCTGGGGAATTTTTGTTCATGTTAAGATTTCAAAAGTCATTATCAACACACCCTTGGAGGAAAAGTAGTCTGGTATTTAGGAAACAGAATAAAGAGTTGGAAGTGCTCAGTGATCTTACCAGGTGTGCTGTATCCTCCTGGGCTAATATTTTTTTTGGGAAAAAGAATAACTTCTGAAACTCATCTCCAGGATGCTTCCACACTGACTCATGGAGTTACTGCCAAGAAAAAGAGCATCTAAGATGTGCTGTATAAATATAGGTAAAAAAAACAGGGAACAGCTTTTGTCCCTGACCTCTTTGGCACAGACCGGACTTTGCTCTGAGAGCAAGGAGTAGAGAGAGTGAAGCATTTGGAAGCCACACATTTCTGAGAAGAGTCAAATGGTCTGTAACTGAAATAAGACCTCTGTTATTTGGACAATCCTCACTCCACATCTTCAGTCCTAGACAGGTGAACATGGGAGAGTTTCTTACAGGAACTAAGATGATCTTCAACATATTCATGCTGAACTGGAGGTGAGAAGTGGGGTGGGACAGCTTGCTTGGTTGTTTGCTCATGACTGCTGTTGTGGGCAAAGACAGGTCTGGACGGACCATCGGCCTGACCTGGTGTTGATTCCTAAGTTCATGTTCAATAAATAGCATTGTCAAGAACTGGCCCAAAAAAATCTGTTTTCTTGATATACAACATTCCAACCATTAATAATTCCAATTACCAGCAGTGTAACATGCAAGAACACCAGCTTGGTAATAACTCTACAGAAGATAATAATTTTCCTTATTTTCATAACAAGCCATTGCACGTAGGCAGTGCTCAGTTGCTCTTTTGCCTTCATTTTGATTAAGTTCCCCAGAACAACAATCCTAAAGCTCAGCAAGAGTAAGTCTGGTTCTGCAGAGAACTTGCCACCTTCTTGAGTGAGAACTGAGCAAGGACAGGGAAGAAGCTGCTGTCATTTGGTGGTGACTGTGCTCATTGCTTACTACTGCAATTAGAAACTACTATTAACCTAATACTTGAGGTTTATGTCAGTAATGCTTTGGTTCTCACTCCTTCCTTCCAAAGAAGACCATACCCTTGGAGAAAACAGTGAATGTCATTTCTCTCCTGCTTTTGCTGCCTGCATAACGGCCCAGGAAGGAAAGGCCACTTGGAAATTAATAGGTGTTTTGCCCCAGTGTCTAAGGGGATGGAAAGGGATGGGCAAGCTGCCTGGTTCTGCAGCAACACTCCTTGCTTTTCATACAGGCTTCTGCTACTCTCTCCATCTGTGTACGTGTCCACCAACTACTGGAGCACCAGCTGTCCTGGATGGAGATGTTTGGCCTTGGGCAGAGACCACAGTCCCAGCTTGCACTCATTTTACATCATGGACAAGTTTTCATTGGGACAAGTGCCTGCTCAGTGAGGAAGGTTAACCTGGGTTTTTCCATGGCCATATAAGACAAACCCACCTGGAACTGAGCCACCAGCCAGAACTTGGGAAGGTAAACAAGGAAGGAGCTGACAGATAAAGCAGTCCAGGAGAGCAGGTGAGGGTTGGGAGCGAAGGGTTTTGTGTGACATAAAGTGCATCTCCCTTGCCAGAGGGATTTACAGAGTGGCTGGGAGCAGAGTGAGATACTTAAGGCTGTTTGAGGTAACTTGACAGCTCTGTGCTGAGCTTTTTTGCAGTATTTGGGGTGTTCAGATGCAGGTTGTCTTCCCAACCAGCTCTGCCCTGACCAAGCACTTACTTAAGTGGGAAGGACATTGTCCTCAGATGCTGGTATGATGGCAGCTGGCGCTTGCCTGTTAGCTCCCAGCACAGTGGAGCTGGAAGTCTGAAGCCTGCTGGTGGGGCAGGCACAGGCACTGCATGCTCTGACCCCCACCAAAGCCATGGAGGTGTGGCAGAGCAGGTGGGCTTCAAGTCTCAGTAAACACATTTTAATGAATTAGTTCAATAAATTACTGTCGTTAATCCTCCACCCCCCAACCAATGGTGCTGATGTGTCATTGAAGTTTAGATTTGAGACTGCAAGTCTTTATAGATATATACCATTTTCAGTCTTCTGATTTTACTCTATTAGGGCAAAATGCTGCATAAACAATCATATTTACACGCATGAGGCAGCTGCTTTTCATTAGGGCCATTTGCCATAAGCCCAGCTGTTGAAATACTTCTGCATTTAAAGAATGCAGTCAACTTTCCCAGCCCCTCTGCTTCATGGTGAGCAGGCTGCTGGGGCGAGGGTGGTGACAGGCAAACCACATTCAGCTGAGCCTGGAGACCCTGAAAGCCTTGGAGCTGTACAAGCCCCCCAGCTGAGCACAAATGCCCCAGCTGGGGGGGATTTTTGATGGGTGATGGTGGCTAATAGACACCAGGCGGTCTCACTGGGGGATGCAAGGCCTTGTTCTGCTGCAAACAGATCTATTTGTTAACGGTATGTATCTATGCATTATTGGATTGAGTGCTGCAGTTATCTCTTGCACAAGATCTTCCCCAGGCCAGCGTGGATGGCTGATGGGAGCAGCCTCCCTTACAGCAGCACAGGCACACACATCCTAATTGCTTTGGACAGGGACCCAGAGAACTGGTGGTCAAGCCACCATTTTACGAATACCCTTTCTGAGCGTACCTCTTACTGACCTTTTAAAATTTTAATTTTCAAAGTCAGGAAGGGCTGCAGTGTTTTCTCCCTCAAGTTTTTTTTTTGACTAACCATTATCCTTGTTTACCTCAGGTGGGATTATTCTTTTTGACTCCAGAGTTGCTCTGGCTACTGGCACTTGTTCATCTAATGCAAGCTGTTGCTGTGCTGGGTTTTTGCTCTCAAGTTCCTTCGCAGCTCAGCCGGCCAGGAAAGAGGGCAACCATCACACACCAAACACGGGCCAGCTCTTTGGCATGGCTGTCAGTTTTAACATCCTTCGTGTGAAGTCATTAGAAGAAAAAAGAGACAGTTCAGGCTGAAGGAAAGGGTAATTCCCCTTCGATAGCTCTTCCAGCTTGTTGTTTGAGGATGCTTGTGTCATCAGTGTGGTCATTTGAATGTCCTCCTGGAGGAACTGGATGTGTTTCTGATTTTCTCTCAAATTGCTGATATTGAAGGTGATGGCTACTGCCAGTGTGGACCCAGTTGTCACCCCTGTGGGGGATGCACAAAGCATCTGGGATGTAGACCTTTCGGGCTGAGCAACTTGTGTCTGCCTTGAAATCAGGCAGGGGTTTGTCACCAGCTTTGCTGAACACACTGGGTTTGTGCAAAAGGTTCTGAGCAGCCCATTCCCCAGGGGGTTTCCACCAAAATATCTGACTTCTGGCTGAAGCTGGAAGCATCCTGGCTTGTACTTGGATGATTTCCAAAGAGGTGCTGCCAGACACAATATTTGTGAGACATTTACTTCCTGCACAGAGCAGTAAAAAGGATTAATATATTTTTGTTTTGCCTTTGCTGCTGCTGTAGTCCCTCGGTGGCTCTATTGCGTGGGTGTACAGAGCAGTGTTTCCTGCAGCTTTTTAGAGCTAGGCTTTGTCCTCATTTTTATGATTTATTTGTTGGATTTTCAACATTTGTCTTCTCCTCTCTGTGAAAGTCTCTAGCAAGAGCAGGAAGCAGTAGCTCTGTACCAGGAATAACACTGTTGTCCAGAGTCACATGCAGTTAGGGACAGTAAGTGAAGAAGTGGCAATGTGTTCTCAATTTTAACTTTTGCACTGTTTCTTAAACCACTTCCTGACTTCAATGCCATCTTCAAAGTGCTCGTTTTTCTTTGCTAGCATCATGGGACTTTCATGCAGCAGCAATCGCTGCTGCCTTCCTCCAGCACCTTCCAGTCTCAGCTTCACTACATGAAGCCGGCGGGAGCTGCAGCAGGTTGGAAATGAAACCTTTCTCCATGCAGAGTTGCAAGGTGATGATGCTGCCAGACCCTGGAGTATCTGCTGACTGTGGTGGGGCCAAAGGTGAGAAGAGAGGGGTTCATCAACCCACATAAAGCATGTCTGAATGCATCTGGTGTAGGTAAGTGCTGCGCATCTGCTCACTGCTTCTGTTTCTAAAGCTCTTTGGCCACGCATGTCTTTATGCAACACAGTGAGGGCTCCCTGCAGTGCCCACCTCCAGCTTTTGGTCACCACCGCCAGCTCTAAGTCACTGCCACCAGCTTGGTGCACACATCTGGTCAAGGTTTCATCAATGTGACCCTATCCCCACCTACACACTGTGAGCATCAGAAGCAAGTGTGTATGTAACAGACCTTGCTGAGAAGATTAGGCAAATATTAACCCAGGGTAGGTGGGGAGGAGCTTGTCTGACCTGGGCTGTGAAGATCTATCCAGGGTTTCAGAGAAAACATTTCCTCTAGGACCTCATTGGCATGGGGTGTTTTGCTATAACCCCGGGCAGGCTCTTCAGCCCGACACATAGCTGCAATGGGCCAGTCCTTTTGCGGGCCAGCACATCACCCCACCATGCTGGATTGAATTGGGGAGAACCTGATGCAGAGAGTGTCAGTCTGCACAGAGCCTTTGCTAGGGTCAGGATGGGACTAATGCAACCCCTTGGCAACCCATTCATGAGCAGGCAGAGAGTAAATCATGGCAATCCTTAATGGCCTTTTTTTTTTTTTTTTTTTGGTAGATGTTTCAGCTTCTTTTTTCAAAAGGAGAGATCAGAATTTCTTTATTCCTCTCGGTTTTGTACTAAGAAGACAATGCAGAGCAAAATGGCAAAGGCTTGTGGCCACCTCACACCCACATGTGCTGCTGCAAGATTGTGATGAGGAAGGAAGCGTGGGCGGGAGAGGGGATCCAGCTGCTGAAAAAAGCAGGTTTCTCAGCACATGGATCTAGGTACAGTCATCCTGAAAGTCTGGGGTGGGAGCTAATGCATCAGTCCGCTAGGCATCACGCCACCACCTTTTTGAGGTCAGAACAGGCTGGTTTGGGGCAGAAGGAAGCAATATAGCTCATTTTTTTCTTCCAGATTGGGGAACTTCCCAGAGTGCTGGACTTTTCCCATGTTGATGACACCAACACAGACATGAGGCTGTCTCTTCCCCTCCCTGGTAAACTCCCCAACTGCAGTGGGTGAGCCATCACAGCAGTAAGCTGGATGGAAAATACTAGTTTTCATTATCAGCTCTTGAAATGTGGTCACCACAGAGGAAACCAGCCCCGGTTTGGCTGTTGCCAGTGTCTCCTCTTGTGCTGCTGCTTCTTCTCAGTGCAGAATGGCTGCGTGTGGACATGCACGAGGAAGAATGGACTCACCCGAGCAGGGCAACTGCCAGGGGAGGAGGGTGGCCCCTTTGGGGTGGGGATTTGGACAGAAATTTCCATCTGCACTGTTGCCACCCTAGGAAACCCTGGACAAGTCTCTTCTGCTGCCTATGGCTGAAAACAGCAAATACCAGCAGAACAACAACCACTGCTGCCTCCCCAGGGCTTATTGCTCCCGAGTGGTTCAATTAACCCTCGCTTGCATAAAGCAGGGGTGATAATGCTGCTCTCAACCCAGCTGCATTGGGTTTATTTTCATTTCTTCCCAGCAAAGCATCACCACAGGATCATGGCAAAAGGAGGGGACGTGGGAGCTCATCCTATCGACAGCGGCCTCTCTGTCCACGTCCCTGGTGGTTTGGAGACAATTTTCCACCATGGCTGCTGAGAAAGGGAGCCTCGTGGGGTTTTTTTTTGTGTTCAGCCAATGTGCAAGTAAAAATATGAGTCATGATCCCGCAGCCTGTAAAGTTGCTTTGGTCTCCCCGTTTTGGACAGTCATTATTGATTATTTTTAGCTGTAAAAGGGGGCAGGGAGGAATGAGCTAGGACATAGCTCCCCGCTGCTATTTCAGGGGATTTGTTAGGTTTGCAGCTGACTGTCGAGAGATTAATAGACAAGCCCCGACCACTTCAGTATTGTGTGCTCTTTATTTTTAATATAAATCAGTTTTGCAGTGGTTTGCAGGACACAAAGCTGCCTGCAGACCAGGTTTCCTCCCACCAGAATGAACGGCCTGACCGGGCGCGTGGGTCAGTGGCTGAGGTATCATTGCTGTGGGGATTTTGTTTTGCTTTTTTCTTCTTCCTGCTGATCGGGGTGTGCAGAAAGTGGGCACCACTCTGGGAATGTGATAAGCCTGCCCATGCCTGGCTACATGTAAACCTTCCCAGGTACTACAAAGCTGGTCCTCCCATGCAATCCCTGGCCTGAGAACCTCTTAGGGCCAAATAGATGGCTGCCAGACCTCTCACCCACCACTGTCCCCTGGTCTGGGGCAATGTCTGTCCCTGCCAGGAGAGACCAGCATAGCATAAATCCCCCCTTGGGTGAGTGCAGGGAAAAGGCTCTGGTCATGTCAGATGGTGCTTCTGGCATCTGTCTTGTCCCAACCCTGGGTGTCCTCTCAACCATCACTAAACAGCAATTACTGTTGCTGGGGAGATGCTGAGACTGACTTTCTCTGATACCTTCCATCACAGCCATGAGAGAGGAAATCATGGGGAGGATCCATCCTGAGGACGGGCTGGGATTTGGGCTTGAACAAGAAGGTTAAAAGAGAGCTCTCCTGATCTGGATCATGGGTTGGTGTGACCCAGTGTCTGAAAACAGTTGCAGTGACTTACAGGGCCAAAAAGAAATTAACTTCCCTCTCACCCTGCAAGAGCGAGTTTCTAAGGTTACTCATTAACTGCGTGCTGACACCCTGTGTGGAAAAGGTATTTGATAACCCCCACATGTTTTTCCCTCTAGTGACTGTGATTGCAGGGGAGGAAACCCAGGCAAGAGGTGCCACCTCACCCACTTGCCTGCTGCCTCAGGGTCAATTGTGGCTAGAAAAAGCATTATATTCCTACCAGACACAAACTTAGAAGTTACTGCTTTTTCTTTTTGTCTATTTTTTTCTTTTTTTTCCCATTTTCCTCTCTTTTCTCATTTTGTCTTTTTTTCCCCCCCCATTTCCTTTGTTCTCCCTCTTTTCATTCTCTGTCTCCTCTTTCTTTCCTTTTTCCTCTTTCACCTTTTCCTTTTTATTTCATAAAATCATAGAATCATGGAATTATCTAGGTTGTAAAAGATCCATGGGATCATCGTGTCCAACCTTTCACCCTACTCTACAAGTTCACCCCTAGACCATATCCCCCAACACTACATCTAAGCGATTCTTAAACACATCCAGGGATGGAGACTCAACCACCTCCCTGGGCAGCCTATTCCAATATCCCACCACTCTTTCCATTAAAAATTTTTTCCTAGTGTCCAGTCTAAACCCACCCTGTTTCAGCTTGAAGCCATTTCCCTTTTGCCTTATTTCCTTTTTTCCTTTTTCTTCTTTTACACACTTTTTTTTTTTTTTTTTTTTCCCAGACCATAGGAGAATAAAGGCACCTATTCCCCTGTAGGGAAGGTGGTGGTTTGGGACCAGCCCTCTTTACCTTGATCACAAAGGGGCCTCTCCAACCTCACCTGCTGGGCTGGTCCCCACCAGCCCACGGTTTTGGGGGAAATCACCTGTTTTNTTGTTCTCCCTCTTTTCATTCTCTGTCTCCTCTTTCTTTCCTTTTTCCTCTTTCACCTTTTCCTTTTTATTTCATAANGGCCAGCCCTCAGCAGATGCCCTTGCCCTTCACAGGACTTGGGTCTTGCCATGGAGCATGTAGAAGCTGGACCACTTTGGCAGCAAAGCTCCTTGTCCATGGGAAACAAGGATATGATACTCTTTACTAATTAATTAGGACTAATTAATCCACTGAAGAAGTAACCAACATCGATGCAGGAGACTAATCAATAGCCCTTCAGATCAGCCTTAACATCGTCCATCAGAGATTATTGCAACTGGAAGCAGGGGCTTCTTTTGACCAAGGAAAATCACAACTGGCCAGGGTTTTTGGGGATGTTTGAGAGGTGGCAGCAGCAGCATCACCTTTCTTGTGGGTCTCTCTGTGCTGCCCCAGATTCCTGCTGGTGTTATGTCTCCCATAAAGGCTGGTCCAGCTTAAAAAAAAAAAAAAAAATAAAGTCTAGTTTAGTTGGAAAATGGTAAAAAGGAAAGAAAATATTTAAAAAATAGAAACAAGTTTGTAGAGCCCTAACTTGATAATTTGTCAATCAGCAGCCTGCAAAAGGCTCCTTGCCTGTGTTTCTTGAGCTGGAAACCATGTGGCTGCTGCAGGCTGGCTGGGGTGATAGCTGCTTTCTCCCTCTCATGACCAAGTTAACCATATTTAAGGCACTGAAGGCACTGCTAAACCCACCTCAGCGGCTTTCATCTACTTCTCCAGTTGCAGGCAGCTTTTCTGTCTGGACACAGACCTGCAGGGCAGTGTCAGTGGCTGCCTTGAGTCACTCTGGAGGGAAGAAAAAAGAAAAAGGAGTTGTTTTTTCCTGCCTTGCTAATGAGCTGAAGTGGTGTCTGGGAGCAAGGTGTCAGGGAGATTCTTGGTCTGGCAGCGAAATGCACAAATGAACCCCTCTCTACCCCACGGGATAATCATGTGGGGAAAAAAAATTACTGCCAACACCTGAGGCTGCCCTGAGGGGCTAAATGATGCTATAATGTGGGTGTTAAACTTGGACACGTTGGTGGGTTTTATTTTATTTAAGCAACACTGTTCTCAGCTTGATTTGTCTTTTCTAGCTGTGGTGGGAGATGACTGCAGGTGTTGGTGCAACTGGTTGTGCTTTTCTGGGAAGGAGAAACATCCTTCAAGGTGAGGTGGGAGGTCAGAAGCGGGTCAGGACCAGAAGATAAATCTTGCAGGTGTGCGATCTATGCTGTTAGTCTACAGAAAGGCCACAAAACACAAAGTCTAAACCATATACTGGTTTTATTAATGGTATTGCAGTTCACCCTCAACATGGTGTGAATGGGTAAAAGACACAGCATGATAAACTGAAGCATGATGGCATCATCCCTGAGCACAGTCCAGAGGATTAGCAGCCAAATCAATGAAAAGCAGCCAGTGATCAAGGAAAGCCAACTCTGTATTTAAGGAAAACAGCAGCTCCTGAGAAATCCCTTTCCTTTAATTGTGTCTAAGAACATAATTGCATCGTTGCCCCAACAGACCTAAAATCAATCTGGCTAACGAGTGACACAAAGAAATGTGAATTAAACTGATGTTTATCTCTGGTAACTAAATACAGGGATCTCGTTCTACATAATGTATATATAAATAATAGAGTAGCCCCTGCAAACACAGCACTGTCAGCTCACTCGGAGGGACAGAGCCATTATGATGGGCATCTAGGATACATCCCCCCGTATTCAGCTTGCTGAGCTCCAAAGAATAATGCCAACTTTTGAAACCTGTTAAAAAAAAAGAGTTTATCAGTGATGTTACTATTTCCCCTAAAAAGTATTCTCAACTTTGATAGAAAGGTTGGTTTTGCAACAGCAGCATTTAGCTGCCATCCATGTTACCCTTTGTTTCGGACCTTAGTTATTTCTGGTTAGGGAGGTGATGAGTGAAATCCTAACTTTTCATCCTCCTTTTTCTCTTCCTGCTTGCTTTTGGTGTGTAAGAGAGTCATGACTAAGTGACAGAAAAAAATGAAAGCGTTCATTTACTTTGATATTCTAAAAAAAGACAGGAAAAATAACTATTGACAGTGTGCTTTTCACTCTCTGTTATGCAGCAATGCAATCACTAGAGGGAGGCAGATGGCAAATTTATCTATCCTAAGCTCTCAGCCAGTTTATGTTGCCTTAAAAAAGACAGTGGAATAGCTGTTAGTAGGAGCTCCCAGTGCATCATGCTTCCCGGGGCGAAATCTGAAATTAGTTTCATTTTGGTGCCTGTTACTTTGATGGACTTGCCCAAGTGGTCCCCAAGGTGTCTGTGTCCCCACTGGATGGCCAGCCCAAGCACCTTGGCAGCTTCAGAGCTGCCACACTGCTGAGGGTCATGTCAGGTCCATCGGCTTGTCCTGGGACAGATTCAACCCCATCCTGAGAAACTGGGAGCACAGGAGCTTGTAGAGAGGTTGAGACCCACAACTCCACTTTTTTTGGCCCCATGATGCAAAGTTTGGGCAATTTGTCATGGGCCAATGTGAACATGCCCACCATCTCTCTTCCAACAGATATGTTTGGGCCAGGTAGCACCAAAATAAATAAGAAAATTGGCAACTGCTGAGCATGATGATTTAGTCAAGAAGGCCAAACATCCTAACGGACAATTTATGTTTTTATGGAAATATTCACAATGAAACTAAAAAAAAAAAAAAGCTACCAAAAAGCTCAAAAAAATGCCCTGCACATTCAAATTCCTCACTCAAATACTTACATGTCAGCAAATGAAAAATAAACTTGGCCCTACAATTTATTTCACCATCGCTGGTCTACCAACAGCTAAACTAAAATGAAGCAAATGCTCCTGTTCTCCTTGAAAACCAGGAGAATTCTCTTTAATATCTTTATCAATGGTCTGGACAAGGGCATCAAGTGTCCCTGCAGACAACACCAAATTGAGTGGGAATGTCGATCTCTTTGAAGGTAGGGAGGGCCTACAGACAGATCTGGACAGGCTGGATTGATGGGACAAGGCCTGTGGGATGAGGTTCAACAAGGCCAAGTGCCAGGTCCTGCACTCGGGTCACAGCCACCCCAGGCAATGCTACAGGCTTGGGGAGGAGTGGCTGGAAAGCTGCCCAGTGGAAAAGGACCTGGGGGTGTTGGTCAGCAGCTGGCTGAACATGAGCCAGCAGTGTGCCCATGTGGCCAAGAAGGCCAACAGCATTCTGACTTAAATCAGTAACTGTGTGAACAGCAGGACTAGGACAGGGATTGTCGCCCTGTACTTGGCACTGGTGAAGCCACACCTTGAACACTGTATTCAGTTTTGGGACCTTCACTACAAGAAGGACATTGGTGAAGGTTCACAAAACTGGTGAAGGTTCTAGAGAACAAGCCTTCTAAGGAGTGGCTGAGAGAACTGAGGTTGTTTAGTCTGGAAAAAAAAGGAGGCTCAGGGGAGACTT